>JBAMAX010004509.1:0-30086 GCA_037043745.1 Chymomyza amoena
GATAGCTTTTTGATATGGGGGGGTTCTGACTTTTTTTTTTTTTTTTTTTTTTTTTTTTTTGTATTTTACACTGCGATAATAATCCACTGTGCATTTTTTTTTTTTTTTTTTTTTTTTTTTTTGCACATTGATAAGTTGCATTATAAAAAAAATTCTCTTATTATCGAAGAAGAAATTCAAGCTTTCGAGATTTTTTTGCTAATTCATCAATGACTTCGTCTGCTGTGATTCCAATGTCACGATGCATTGCCAGAGCTGCCAAACCATTCAAGCGGTCCTATAATAAACAAATCAGACAACAATTCGAGTTATTATTTAGTGCATATTCGATAGTATTAAACATTTAGATGGAACATGATGAACTCACTTCTTTTATCGTGTTCCTTTGAATTGTTTTATCCGTTTCAAACTTGGGAATGTACATACGTTCCGCAGTAGACGTAGATACTGGCAATGTAGCTAATATTCTTAGCAACATATTGATATTTGGGAAATTCTTTTCTGGACAATCATCCAGCGCTTTCAACGAATTGTTAGGCTTGATGTCGCCTTTACGGATCAAATACTTCTTCCACATTTTCAACTCGTTTTTTTTTTTTTTTGGCCCAGAATCAAGAATTTTTTTTTTTTTTTTGACAGTTTCTATAAATTTCTCAGCTGCTTTGTCGATTTCAGATAAATCATGCTTGAAGAGCGCCGAAAACCTTTTTAATATTTTTTCGTGATCGATAAATCTCTCGCCAAGATCCATGATGTAGAAGTCCAAAATTGGATTGAACACCGTGACACGGAAGTAATCTTCTGCACTCTGAACTTCAGGATTCGCTCGATTTTTTTGTCTGCTCACTTTTCGTTTGTGTTTGATTTCAATGTCCAATGTTTCAGCAATTTTCTTTGCAGCTTCGAAAATTCCAGGAAACGTATCTGCTTCTGCTCGAATCCTTTTGCAGTTCATCGCGTAAATCCTTGGCGAGATTCATAGCTTGGATCAAGTCTAAATCAACCTTTTGAAATTCTCGTACTCAGAGGCAAAGAAAGTTGGTAAATCACGTGATAACCTGTAGACTGATCAAAAATTCGAAATCCATTGCATTTTCTAAATTTTTCGCGTCAGTTTCAGAGGTTCTCATTTCGTCAAGAGTTTCGTAGACAAACGGAAATAATTCATGAAAATCGTCTACGGCTTCATATTTTGACGCCCATCGAGTCAGATTCAATCTCTTCACAAGTTTTCACACGCGGAGTTTCATCAGATTGTTCAATAGTGTTCTCTAGAACAGCTCTTCTTTTAGGTGTATGGAAGAAATTGTAAACAATTTCTATGGTGCTCAAGCAGTCTCTGATGGCAGGTACCTTGATGGTGATAGATATAGCAAGATTCAAAGAATGTGCGGCACAGTGAACGTATAAAGCATGTGGCGCATAATTGTCACGTATAATTGCTTGAACGCCATTATATTGACCAGACATATTCCTCGCCCCGTCGAATCCTTGGATAAGGCGGATGAGGGTTATGTTGTTTAACGTTTTTGTTGCCTTCACTACATGAGCTTTGATCGCCCGTATTTTCACTACCAGATGCAGCATACCGAGGTTTTTTCACGGCTGTTTCGACAGATGATTGCGCTTCTTCATTGTCTTCAGTTTTTGGAGGATTGCAAAATGGTTTTACAGGTACTAAAAATCGCTTCATTTTAAGAGAATATAAACGAAATGCATACTCGAAACTGCTCGAAACTATCATATACAGGCTGTATAATACAGCTGATGCAGCGCCGCAGCACGCAGTAAACTGAGAGGCACTGTGACTGACTGAGGTATCACTTGGGAGTCACATGATTGGTCGGTCCGTTAGAAGCGCGGGCATTCGAAACTTTAATGTGCTGTACTGCACAGTCATCGCGTAAAAATGTGTGTTTCTTTTTCAATTTTGAGAGTTTTACCATTAATTGCAGTATTGCACATTGAGACAAAATAAATATTGGCGCTTCAAAAATGTTATGCTTACATTAAAACACATGCCTGGGAAAAATTCGATTTTATCATCTTATAATTCTCAGACCCAAGGGGGAGGATTGATCCCCCTGATCCCCCCTATCTACGCCACTGCATGGAACTTAAAAGGTTATGTCTGAAACTACTGGTGAGTTCTATTTCCAATCAACTGTGAGTTTAATGCTGCTATATTTATAAAAGATCACAGGTGATTAATTACACTGGAAAATATTTTTTCTTCAACTAAAAAATGTATAAGCAATTATAATTTTAGTAATAGAAATAACAGCTACTTGACTGCAGTCTTGATAAGCATGTGATAAGCATATACTTCAAGAAAATAAATAGCTCTCCTTATACGCTTCATTTCATAACAAAAACTCCTTTGACCTCTTCAAATTCTAAGTCACAATTTTATATGACACATTTTCGCATTCGATGTCATTTGATTTGATGTTTATCACGGCAAATATGTCAAAACTTAACCACCCTCTCCGTATCTCCTTAAAAGTCAAGTCCTTCAATGTGTGACAAAGTCAAACAGAAGGGACGCTTTGTTTGCGCAACAACTCTGCAACTGACAGACACAACAACAACAAAAATACAACCACCTCCTTAGTAAATTAAAAACAAAAAAATAAAACAGACCTGAAGGAAAAAAATATTCTTTCATTAAATAGTGCTCGTAAACAAACAATTGGTTCGAAAGTGTGGTAACTTACTCTCTACGTGATTGCTCCTCGTTCACTGATGCAATGCCATTCGCTGAGTGGGTAGTCCAATGAAGGGATTAGGCATTGAAGACTCTCTCAAAAACTTTAGAGCTAACATAAAATCCATCCAGGTACGAAAAACTCAAGAATGCTGTAAGGGAGCACACAGCGATCTCTATCGTTACTGCCATACGAAAAGGTTCGAATTTGGATGAGAGAAGCAAAGCAACCGTGTCTTCAGGTGAACGAAAGGCACGGTATTATAATTATCCATTATAATATTTTATTCGGATCCGATTTGAAATTGAATTTTTCGTGTGAAGAATTAAAACGAATCGCCAAAGTAGATTGCCGATTAAATAAATAATAATTAATAAATTCTTTAACATTCTTAGATTATATTTATGGCAACTTAACGTTATATAGTATAATTAATATTTATTTTTCACAATCATTTTTTTTTTGAGCTCGTGAAGATAGGTAGGTGTATAGGGACTTAGCGTCCCAACTCACTTGGGCCAAGAAAATGCCATTTGTGATACCGACAATACGGATAAGGAAAGTGCAGAGCCGTGGTTAACGTGGGTTGTTTTCGTGTAAGTGTTAACATTTATTATAAACAAAAGAATACTTTACACTAAACAAAATCAGCCTTTTAATAAATTATTTGATTTTTTTATATAATTATTAAGTTGATTCTAAAATTTCACATATAAACAGAAGTCTTCCGTTCCTATAAAATCGTTACAAAAGTAAGTACACCTACATATATCTCAAAAATCATAACAGCAAGAAGGTTTGAACACAGATATATTTTGGTGCGCAAAACCAACGAACTGACATCTTTTCTTTTATTTATTGGACATATAATAACAATGACAATAAAAATTCCTAATTCCAAAACCAAGACCTATATAATATCGTTACTACAAACATGATACATGGACCATGTGGCGCTATCAATTCTCAATCACCGTGCATGGTCGAAGGCAATTATTCCAAGCGCTATCCACGAAAAATTACAGCGTAGACCATCAATGGCAATCCATTGTATCGGCGTCGATGAAGCTATTATAACTTTCGAATCATCATCACGAAAGTAAAAGGAAATGTTTTTGTGGTCAGTTTGTGGCTACTTGGATTGTTCCATATTCGCTACTTCTTTCCAAAGCATACAACTTCTTATATTTGGCATTGTTTTCATGATGAATATTGCTCAAAGCTCTGCAACACCTCCAGCGACAACAAGGACCAATTTCTTTTCGATTTGTCAAAGCCATCCGTTTGCACGAACGTTGCTTTATTCGGAGATGCCATATTAATACAAATGGAACACTTCATCGAAAACATTTTAATGTGGGAAACAGTTCATCCACAAAATTATGAATGCGCAACTCCTTGTCAGATACGCAGCTTATTTGCTATTATCATTTCGATATGCTTCCCATCGAAGGCATGCGACTTGAGACTAGACATAAGGATAACATATCAGAAAACATTAAACATCAAATTCGTGTAAGTTCATGAAATCCCTATCTTGAACGTAATTTTGATCGTCATAAATTATACCAGCCTGTTCAAACAAATGTCCCTCTGTTGAACCCCAAACATAAGAAAGTCTATGACACGATAAAGAGAGCAATGCCTGATAAGTTAATAAATCTAATCCGATCAATGTATGTAGACTTTAAATTTCCACAATGGACTACTATCCAATTCCTTTGAAATAAATATAGATAGAAAAACCGCATAGTAGATAGAAAAGCCTAGAGAACCCAATGGTATCCCTTCACAAGGCTTGGCGATCTAGAATATAGGGACGACATGGGAGTTCTGGTATGCAAAGCTAAATTAACGTTTTCAGCACCAACGCGTCACGAGCCGGCTAGGTCATAGTTTGAGAAAACCTTTGAGTAGCATCCCAAAGCAAGCATTTCGATGGAATTTCGATGTATGGCAGTTGCCACCCGGTGCTCTAGCACGTACCTGGTGCCAAACCATTGAACGTGAATTACAAGATGCCGGATACTCCTGGAATGAAATTAATACCGAAACGCCAAACAAACTCCACTAGGAGTTAAGGATGACCGTAATACTACTATCTTGTCACTCTTACCATTAATGTTCTAGGAAAGCTTATAAAACATTTGGACAGGCAAGGAGTGCCAAGTAATACGATGCTAGTCTTTTAAATGCCGCACGCAACAATCTACACAAATCTAAAGATTGGCGTCCTCACAATCCGACACAGTGTTGCACGCACAACAACCAGCATATTGCAAATATTAACAAAATTAGCAAAATACCAGAAAAATGCATTTAAAATTGGCTGATCCTAAGAACTTCCTCGTTTTAACCCTCTCGTGGCCTGGCTTTTTTTCGCACACACGTAAAAGTGCAATAAACTGTTGGCGCGAAAACTTTTTCTTTTTGTAGTATAAAAAGCTTCGGTGGGTTGGGGGACGGTGTGACGGAGACGGAGGGGGAATGCTGTGTTGTGCAGGGGCCTGAAAGTTGGAGGGAGGAGGCACGAGTTTGCGCGTGTGAAAATTGTTAAATCAAACTAACTGCAGGTGTTGCTAGATATGTAGTCGCAAGGTGTACGCTGGATACACAAAATGGAGGGAAATGGTCGGAAAGCTGTAGGGGAGCTGAGCCAAGGGAGCACGTATGCAGAAAGTGTTTGCAAATGTTAAGTAAAAGCGTTGCGGGCTCTTTAAGCAAAGAAATTGTGAGCGTGAAGAACACTGCATTGCGTTGAATTATGTTTAAAGTTTTCGAAAATCTCAAAAGTATGTAATCGATTGTAATTCCATTAGGTAGGTAGCTAAAAGACTGCTCAAAAGCAATTCCAACAGTTTTTATACGCGTATAACATATATGGATATAGTAAAAAATTATAGCGTTTTCTTCCAAGCAGTATTTCGTTTTGATTTTATGTTAAATTTCTTTATTTTGCCTTTAATATGACCTTTCTAGGGGACTGCCTGAGTCGCATTGTGGAATTTGTATATTATACATATATAATCTAGCGAACAATCTCGTCTTCTCAAAGCAAATACAGCTAAAGCTTTTTTGTATAAAACTTTATTTTCCCTGTCTAAAGCCATTGCTCTATTTCAAATATTTCATTTTGATTACATCCATCCAGAACCGTTCAAATGTCAAATTTACTTTTTATGAAATTCTCTATACGATGACACTTTTTAGAAGTTGCGTAACTTCTCCTAGGCCCAAACTGATGTTCTGGTATTATATTGTCACCCAAATTCAAATTATTTGGAGAATACTACAAGCAAAGTAATCGGACGGTAGGACCTGAGACTATTATTTCTTTCTTAGTTTTGGAATCATTATAAATTCCATACATTTCAATATTGCATTTTTAATTTAATCTTTAATTTTAATACCCGTTTAAAATAGATTTTTGGTTCATCCTTTTCTGGTTCAGTCTTGTGAATTTTACTTTATTCTGTGATTACATTTTGTAAGCCACATCCAAAAACGCGATAATGTTAGTGACTTAAGGCTGTATTCGTAATCTTTCGTGTCAGAATCCAAACTTTTGAGAAAAGTTGTACAGTTGCTCCATTTCTTATCGTGTCAGAATCCAAACTTTTGAGAAAAGTTGTACAGTTGCTCCATTTCTTATTTTTGTGAATAAATCTACAGCAGTATCTATGTACTTCCAAGGCAGCCTTAAGTCTGTTTGTATATAATCTCGCAAAAAATACTTATTATATCTGACGAGTTTTATAGCCAAAAGACAATTACTAGGTTGGATTTGCCCTACCTTACCTTATATATGAAGGTTTTATTCGTTTTCTTTCTGTGCACTGAACCCACGTCAGATTCTGATTAAAATTTAGCTTTTAAGAATTTTAGAATTATCTTCGCATTACTTTTATTAATGAAATTGTATATACATATACATACATATATGTTTGGAAATTTAACCCGACATAAACAACAACATTCGAAACAATTAAAACATTCGAAAAACAACATGGGTTGCCTCAGACGGGAAAAAGGAAAGGAAAAAAAATCTAGAACTATTGGTCTCACTTTTAGGAACTGCATAGACCCACACACATTCATAGCAGTTTTCAATGTGAAATTTTTAAATGTGTTCGTAAATGTCTATATGTTTCTGAATAAAAAGAAAAATATATATGTGCAGGCAAACAGTAGTACATAAAGCGCAGGCAACGTTATCATTGCAAATTTCGCTGTTAGTGTAACAATTACGACAAAACCGAACAACATTTGGCACACATTCAAAATGGCAACAGCCAAAACAAGCACAACACATATCCACACACACACACACACACACACACACACATGTCGGCAACGTTGTTACAAATGTTTTTGATAATATGCAACAACTAAAAACAGCAACAACACAAACAAGTGGCCCGTTTACAACCGAAACAGGCCGACTTTAAAATACCCTGTACCAATCACGCTGGTTATTCCTAACTGATGTAAGCACTTCTGTTAAAGAATTTACATTCTGCTTAAAAATAAAAAATGTATTTAAACAATGGAAACAGGGGCGCTGCCCCATATATAGGAGCTATATGATACAGTCTTCCGATTTTGATAAAATTTGGTAAAAAGCTTAAAACCTATAAAAAAGTTACAAGTGCCAAATTAAATTCCAATATCTTCACAAACAAACGAAACACAACAAAGTCTATTCAAAAATCGATTTTTTGGAAGATCGGCCCATGGGGGAGCTATATGATATAGTCAACCGAATTTGTTCAAATTTGGTACAATGCTTGGGTACTCTAAAAACTTCAAAATGCCGAATCTGGTTACGATATATTTATTAAAAAATTAAATATAGCGAATTTTGTATAAAAAAGTTAATTTGGCCGATCGGTCCTATGGGAGCTTTACGTATGATATAGTTTACCGATTTTGATTAAATTTGGTACAGTGCTGGGAACTATAAAAAACCTTTGAATGCCAAATTTGGTATATCTTTATAAATAAATGAATTATCCACTTAAAACTTTTTTTTTTCGAGGTCGTCTGAAATACCCATATAGGAGCTATATAATTTAACCCCAATATCAAAAAAATAAATTAAACTTGTCTCCTATGGAATAATATCGGATCTAATGAGAAAGTTTGCTTACTCTAGCTCTTACTATCTCTGAGATCTAGGCGTTCAAACGAACAGACGGACATGGGTATATCGACTTCTCTAGTTGCCCTGATCATACTTTAGGTAACTTTGGAGGGTCTCCGACAATTCCTTCTATATGTTACATACATTTTCGGCTTGCACAAGCTTAATATACCCTTTGTACCATACGGTACAGGGTATAAAAATCTCGAAAATTACAATGTTCGCATACGGTTCATTTATTGGTTATTATTTTCATACATAAATAAGTAGTTATAAACTTGGATTTGGTATATTTATTTTCCTAATTTTGTTGGAAAATATATGAGCGAAATGCAATTAACAATCAAACCATCAGATATCCCACCTTATATTTATTCGATATACTATAGATGTTCATAAAAGATGAAATAGCCCTAATAACTTTCTTGGTAACATAGTGCTTAATACAGAAACGTGTGGTAGATGAACCTTCCATGATAAAAAAAAGATATATTCGAAAATAATTCAGTTTTGCGTACAACTTTATGTGACTAGAGTTAAGTTATATTAATTAACTACAGAGAGAAAATAACAACAACACTATAAGGAGGCAATTTGCCGCCTCACAACACTGTTCCTATTTCTCCAATAGGGCAATAGGTAAACTGCTTGGACTGCTTTGAGAGAGTAGCGGTGAAAGCGCGCCTACTACCAGGTTAAGGTTTAGCGACCTTTAAGCTTGGCGTGCTAAATATTTTTTTGTGTTAGTGTATTAGTATTAGTGCATAGGTGTAAGTGTAGAGTAGGTGATAGGGATACTGTACGGAGGACTCTTTCTTTTCTATTAGAACAATTAAGTCGATAAGCAGATTGCTGTGTAGAATTTCTTGGATATATTTAATTAGTAGCGCACCGGGTGCGACTACGTCGTAGCTTTATATTCCGAGAACGAGCCACGCCAAGTATTGCCACCACCAGGATTAATATCTGGGTGAGCGTAAAAGAGCTCTAAGTCTAACTTTGATTTTCCCATAATTTTGTTTTGCTAAAAATATTACCCACACGCTCTCTGGGCTCGACTTAGAGCACTGGATAATAGACCGCAAATATTAAATTCAACTATAAAATTTCTTTGCCAAAATCAGCTGACTCTCAGAGAACCGTTGCTATGTAATTTGAATACCTTTAACTCTATTATTTTATATAAATTAAGCTTTTGGCTGCCATTTATAAAGAACTCTCTCAATAAATTTATGGTACTTTCATTTAAAAGTTAGTCCAACTGGCTCCTGCTTTAAGGGATTATGCTAGTTCGTTCATTGGGTTGCAGATTGGTTAAGCTGCAAAGATGTAAATCACAGTGGGCAATTATAAGAGGTGACTATTTCAGAAACAATGAAACAAAATCTGCAAAATGGTAATGACGGAGAATCTGCAGATAATAAGCCATTTACTGACTATGGAACAGGCCCCATTACGTTTGTGATATACTTATCTAATATACCCTTCTTTTAGCCTTGGGTTACAGGGTATAAAAACAACAACAAATGCATTCAGTATAAGCCAAATGAATGTAGCCTAGAAAAAAATGGGCAAAACAGAACTGCAAAGCAAAAAGTTCAAAGCGTCATGCCTCACTCATACATATGCATATGCAATTTCATATGTGTATGCAAGGATGAGTTTTGGGCTCGGGTTTGTGTTTTCCTGGATGTGTATGTTTGAGTGCACATTCCTGGCCATATATACACTGAAAAAATGAAGGTTTATAGGTAATTGCTTTGTTTTTGTCTGTACATTTCAAACGGTGGTGGTGGTGTAGGGAGAAACGGTGGCTTTGGTTGGCAGCAAAACAAAGCAACAAATTGGCCAAGTACAAAAAAAGAGAGAAGCTAAATTGGCACGTTGACCCGCATTCTCTTTGTCGTTTCATGTTTATAGATTAAGATAATCTGGAGGTAACTAATTGACCGAAATGGAGCTACAGAAACAACAATCTTTAGCAGATAGGACAAAGCTGCAGCATTTTGTGCGTGACCCATTCCATTAATTTTTGAGATGCTTTCATAGGCCTTCGTGACTTATGTTATCACTTATCTTCAACTAAACCAGCTTTATCAAAGAACCAAAAAGGTAACAAAGGAACTGTAATTTTCTCCGCATATTCCTACTAAGAACTTTCCAATTGGAATTACATTTTTATACCCTGTACCGTATGGTATGTAACATATAGAAGGAGTCGTCGGAGACACCCCAAAATTACCTAAAATATGATCAGTGGGACTAGAGAAGTCGTCTGTCTGTCTATTTGTCCGTCTGTCCGTTTGAACGCCCAGATCTCAGAGATGGTAAGAGCTAAAGTACCCAAACTATCACATTAGATCCCATATTATTCCATAGTAGAAAAGTTTATTTTATTTTTTTGATATCGGGGTTAAGTTATATAGCTCCCATAGGGTGTGTTTCAGGCGACCTCGAAAAAAATAAAAGCTTTAGATGAATAACTCGTTTGTTTATAAAGATATCGTAACCAAATTTGGCTTTCGAAAGTTTTATATATTTTTCAAGTACCAAATTTGATCAAATCGGTACACTATTCCATATAGCTCCCACAGAACCGATCGGCCAAAATAACCTTTATTATACAAAATTCGCTAAATTTCATTTTTAAGTAAAGACATCGTAACCAGATTTGGCGGTCAAAAGATTTTTACAGTACCCAAGCTTTATACCAAATTTGAACACAATCGGTTGACTATATCACATAGCTCCCATAGGGCCGATCTTCCAAAAAATCGGTTTTTGAATAAAATTTGTTGTGTTTCGTTTGTTTGTGAAGATATTGGAACCAATTTTGGCATTGTAAGTTTTTTATAGGTCTCAAGCATTGTACCAAATTTTATCAATATCGGTTGACTCTATCATATAGCTCCAATAGGACGAATCGGTCCACAAAAACATTGTTTATACAAAATTCTTTGTTTTTCGTTCGTTTGTAAAGATATTTCAACTTATTTTGCAATTCAGATCTTTTTTAAGGTATTAAAGCACTGTGTCAAATTTGATCCCATAGGAACGATCAGTCAAAAAAAAAATTTGTGCATAAGAATTCTTCTGTTTTTGGTTTTTGTGAAGGAACCGGATTTTTATTGCAAGCTAGTTGCACAAGGTATTCCAAAGATGTCCGCGCCCGACTTTACGTACGGCATTTTTTTTTTTTTTTTGTGAAATTAGATTTTTTTACCTATAAGTTGCGTAAATTTATACCGATTGTGATGAAACTTTCGAAAGTTAAGTCAAAGAAGCTTTTAAAGTATATGGGGTAAGTTTCAAGTCGATATTTTGAGGCGTGTGGGAGAAAACACGGTAAACCGATTGTGATGGGTGGGGAGTCCGCATCGATCAAATTTGGACGTGGATTTGTTCATTAGAGCCACATGAATCATGAATTAACCATAATTAGGTAGAGTCAAATATTGACGCAGTTTATTGGCAAGGGAAGGTGAATCCTGTGTATTTTTTACTATAACTCTTGCTGTATTTGACCGATTTTGTTCATTTTTGATACACAGATGCGTAAAATCATAACGCTGCATTCTTTCAAATGAAAATATTAAACGGTGTGCTTCCCGAGACTATAATAAGAGTTTTTGTATAAAGGACTTGGGGTCTGTCACACCTTCTTCACAAACAAATCTTGAGTTTTTAAGCACGCTTACAAACATAAGTAAAATTTCTTAGTCAATCGTAAATAAATATGTATAGCTATATAAACCGTACGGTTTCAAATACTTTGTTGAGTATTACGAATCTCAAATCAATTGCAAATACATTATTTAGTATATGATTTCTTGTAGGAGCGTCGTCATAATTTATTAACAAAAAACACCTACCTTTGGTGAACAGATCGTGTCTAACCGGCAAACAGACGCCTACCAAGGGTCTAACTGGCTTCCAGTTAGGCTCCAGGATTTTGATGTTGAGCCATGATGTAAGTTCACCGCTTACATTCACTGAAACTACGCCTTCTTCCTGAGGCCTACAGACACTATCAATCTGTCTTATGACCGTGCAACGCTCTAAATTAGCTATAAAATGTGGTTACATTTCCCAGGATGTGCCCGTACAAAGTACTGCTAGGATTCTGACAGTCGGGTTTAACATCCCTCAATTGGAAAGGGTCAAAAAAATTATAGCAGATACCTGATTTATCAAAATTAAAAAAAAAAATCATTAGTAATAACACTTCATCTCATCATCTTTATTTGCAGCATACCATTTAAGATCGAAATAAATAAAATATGCAAGGAGCGATATTACTTAATGTGAAATAGATGACAATAAGTAGAAAATAAAGTTAGTTAGCTAGCACATTAACATTAGCCGTCTTATAGACCTGGTGGGGGGTAATCTCCTTTTGACTTGTCTGTAATACCTCGAATCTTTTAATTGAAATATTGGAAAGCTTCAGAATTAAAATCAATGAATCGGGTAACTAGACGCAACTACTCAGTACGTTTTTCTGGATAAATTTCTTAAGTAATCATATAAATTTCTATCTCTCCAAGTCTAAGAAAGTTGAGAACATATCTATAATCTACCATAAACAAAGACCAACCGAAAAATAATAACCACAAAAGTACTCACCTAATGGAATAAAAGATTCGATTCACAAATATCAGAGCTTGATAAAGAATATATCAACTCCAGTGTCAATGGATGCTGGTGGCTTCACCCCTAACTCATCTCCCTCTTCACTACTAACTTACTTAATAGTCTTAAGTTATTTTGTTTTTATATAATATACTATTGGTACTACCCATTGTTTTTTATATCATTGGTGGCACCAATAAAAGAGTCGATAAAATATCGTTTTTAGTCATTCACTATATTTTGTGCTCTTTTCCACTGCAGCCGATGACACGCAGCTCAATCGCTCCAAACTTCCGAACCATACAAAATTATTGGAGCAATTATTGTTTTAAATTATACCAATTTTTATTATAGTAGTATTAAGTATTCCCAAAATCTTGTCTTTATTTACGGTCCTGCTAATATGCAAATTAAATAGCATTTTGTTATCAAAATGTATGCCAAGATATTTTATGTTTATAATATTGGTCTGCCATTGAATGGATTTATGGTTATCTGAATATTAGTATTTGTAAGATGCAAAGGCGTTGTGAAATAAAAATTGTAGTTATTGCCTCCTTTCAGGAGAACAGGCGGAAACCTTGGAGCATCTCTTCTGTGGAAGCATGGCACTAGGAGGAGAAGTCTGAACACACTGACGTCCTAATTATTGGAAATGTTTCTGAATTCGCAGGAATTAGCCCAAGTTTCGTAAGAACACCACTCCTACCTACAATACCTGGCCCTAAAACCGAGCCCTAAGGGATGCCTGCCGTTATTTGTTTTTTATTTGACTTGACACCACTCATTTCTACCCAAAGAATCTTTACGATAAAAACCATTTTTGCAGTAGGCAAAAGATGCGAGGGCATGCCTATATTTCGGAGCTTACTACAAGTATACGTATTAGATGTTGTATATCCAAAGTAACCAGCCTACTGAGATTTTTCTTTCTACGTTATGATGATATATTAGGCAATAAATATACTAAGGGAGCGCTTCCCTCGATTTGGGCAAAAATAAGGCAAAGGTTGTATTTTTTTGTGGTACAATGAAAAGGCGTACGAACTTTCGCTTTCGATGATCATATTCGTTTATTATTAAATAATTGAAAAGGTAAAAAATTTGAGGAAATTAATAATGGAGCTACAAAATGGCGATTTTTGTGAGCCTCTGTAAAAATTGTTGTTCCTATGGCTAGAACTAGAATTGTAAATATTTACGCAAAATTCATTGTATAATGAATATTTGAATTATGAAGTTCAATTTTTTTGCTACTTTTTTTTTATTTCAACCACTTTCAAAAAATAAAAATAAATAACTTTAAATGCATATTGTTATTTCATGCCCTAGAAAAAATATATACCTCTAAACAGTATTTAGATGAAGAAAATTGGATCGATAGTTTAGGTCTAAGAGTTGTAGTTAGATTGGAAAACATGGTTTTGAGATAAACGCGTTTAAAGTTTTTTAGCAACCCGTAGCGCGCCTGAGACGCTGCCATTCGAAAAATATTCGTCGTATTGGAAAATCTTTTACACACATATTCTACAAATATGTGGCTTTCATTTTTCGATTTCGAATCGAAATGTGATTTTTTTCTATGAGCTTTTTATTTGTGTTCTTTTAGGCGAAAACTAAAAATCGTTAAAAATAAAATTGGATGCTCTTAGAATATTCAACATTAATAAATAATAAACAATGAATGAGTTGTCAGCTATCAATACTACTACTACGAATTCTGAACTCCTAAGTGGAGCATAGAGCCCTCTCGCGGACTTTCACCTTGTCGTGGTGAGGGGGCTCATTAGGGGCGATGAATCCAAGAACGATGCCGGCGGTAGCATAGCTATCTGTAGGGCCACCCAAGCCGGTAAGGTCGAGGAAGAGTCCTGAAGCTAAGCGCAATCCACAACAAACCCTGATGCCTTTTTGGTAGCCAAATTGCAATCAAGTAAGCATCTGTTTCCCATATCAGAGGCTGCTTCTAACTAAAGAATCTTTGAACCCATCAATCATTGATTATCATTAAATATGTCAGAACAATATGAAACAAAACAATAATGGAAACATGTCTCCAAGGGGTACCCAACAATCATTGGTCAATCCCCCTGCTACGGCAGCCAGCACAGAGGATTTGGAGGTGCTAATTTTACGTTACAACGACAACACGATGAATGTTACCAGCTATTTTCAATAATTACTTAAAACATCAATGTGATATTTAAAATACTGAGCCACTAAATTTAAGCTTCAAATTTATCTCATAAAAAATTAAAAATAAGATTAAAAAAACAAAATAAAATTGTTTTAAAAAACATAATAATGTTTAATAATAAACGACAATACATAAACGGGTTAGTCACAAATAATATTAAAAAAATAATTGTATGTGTATTAGGGTGTCCCTATATGAAAAAAATTTTTTTATTTCGAAATGCATACCCTCTATATTTTTTAATAATGCTATAAGGAACTTAAATATAAAATTTTAACAATCTAGCATAATTGCAACCCGCGCCGACCGAGCTTCAAAGTTTAGTAAAAAACGTGTTTTGTCCTGAAATTTCGGTCTGTGATAAAATCACTATAAATGCAACGAATTAAGTGAATAAAAGTAAAAAATGAATTAGATAAACATTAATCTTTAATTAAAAACATAAAGTCATAACAATTATTCAGGGTATCTTCTTTTTAGAGTAGTTTTTTACAGTCCGGATACAATTTTCTATGTTCCTGAACACTATGCAGCAAGAACTGCCTTTGTTCTTCTTCAGCCGTAATAAGTCAGTTAAAATCTTGCATTAATTTAACAGACCTTTCAGCAGTATCATTTACAACTCTCAAATAACTTATTCTTCTTTTAGCTTCTAAAAAAGTAGAGTTGTTATTCCAAGAAGATACATCTTCCTTAGAAAACTGTCGTTGATATGAAGTCGTGATAAAAATTGTTTGCTATTTTCCGATACGAAATCATCCAGTGTTTTGTCAGAAAAAAATAAGTTAAATAACATCAAATCATCAACAATTTTGAAAATATAACAAAAAAATAATTTACCTTACCAAACAACTTTTTCTTCGTTCAACGGGCCATAGCGTATGCTAAAATTTAAGGTTTTGTCCCTGTTAAGGTTGGCAATCATTTTCTTCTTAGTTTAGTTATCAACTTCATCATCAAATAGTGACAGAATGACTGTCTCTTCACATAAATACCACAAGTGATGGCTAAACTTGCTTATAGAAGCTTTAGATATTGTTGCGTCAACTTTTTCGAACTCTTTTAACATCTTCAAGAAGCGCAAATCTTGGTTAAGTGCTTTGGTCGCCCCTGTACATTTGAGCCAAGGGTTAACATACAACATTGCGACAAATAAGCAAACATCTTGTAGGGCCTTTTTGTCCTTCGCAGTCATTCTGCTACTTAAGTTAACATATTTTTAAAGAATAGATCGCTCTCGCCATCCAGCTTGCCTGATGCATAGCTCCGGGGTCCTTAGTTTTAATTTTTCCTATGTGTCTCCTCCCAAAAATATTACGCACAGTTCGACCAATTCGTGGTAGTCATCTCTTACAAAACCTTTGTCTAATTCTGCCTTATAAATAGTAACAAAGCTTGAATGTCTGTCTCGGCAACACGTTCTCTTACGAAATTAAGAGATGGTTCAATTTTACTAGAATCAATGTTTTTCCAATTTTCTCTGAACTTTTTGAACATTGGAATATATGGGCTGCTAGTAATTTGCTTAATCTTGGTTTCAAAGACAGCTTTTAGAAACAATTCATAAACATGATGACGACAGACGAAAAGCAAAAATTCTCTTCCTAAAGTTTGCTCCAAAATAGCACTAGTTCCATTGAAACGGCTCGTATTGGAAGCTGTTGTGTCGCAGCACATTATTTGTACTTTAACGTGAAGGTACCAGTCAAAGAGAGCTGTTGAGACAGCCTTAGCTTGATGTAATCCAGAAGAGCTTTCTAGTTTCGGCACTGCAAGAAGCTGTTCTATATCGTCAAATGAAGCAATAACTGGTAAGCGTTCTTCTTTTGAACTCCGTACATTTAGCCCGGGTAATAGTTTTCCATCCCAATGGACAGTGACTACATCGGGTACATTGTTTTGGGAGTCAGATTTTATTGCTTCTGCCCTTGATTTTCTAGTTTCAGTACGAATTCGCTGAATCGAGAATTTGTTAATAGAGAAATCATCGCTGCTCAGAACATTCGCTTCTACCACCGCATTAAGAATGTAAACGGAATCTCTAGTGCTTAACTAGCACCGATCTAGGTGTGGAACTAGTTTAGGTGTTATGAGATTCTTTCTACCTCTTTTTGAGCTTTCTTCATGGCAGGGAACGTCCAGCAAGGTGAGTTCAGAATTCAAGATCTGTTGTTGCACCATTTATTTGGTAGCTAGACAACCGATAAGGGAAATAATTTTTATATCACTCCGTAATCCGACCGACATGTTTACGCACTAAATAGTCTCAAAAATCACGTATGAAATGGCGAATAAAACGTGTAGTTACAAGTCACAGCGCAGTACTTACGCAACTTGTATGGACAGGTTTAAATAGCAAGTCGGCACGGGTTATCGTTTATAAATCGAACTAATATTTTTTTCTAGACAATATAGGGTTATTACGAAACTTTTAAGAAGGTATGCGTACAAAAATATTGAACTTGAAACATAAGGGACACCCAAGTGTATATAAATAAAAATAAGCGGCATAATATAGATTTGCCAAATAGATTAAAATATTACATAAATCTTATTTTACATTATTGATATTTATTAACATACAACAACTATCTACCATGTATCTATGGAAACAAGTATATTTAATTACATCAATTTGTTTTTAGAAGACTGTTATTAAATTCCAATGCAGCCGATAAAAAAGATAAAAATATATAAAATGCATATATTTTATTTCCTTTTTTGAAATAAAAATTTAAAATACTAATTGCATTTTTAAAAATTAATCTCACATGACAATATGCCAAAATGAATAAATGTGCTTCATTAATGATTTTCTAAAAAACAATTCCAAACACACACACTAACGCATGTAAATTACATTATGGGGAGGGAATACACACAAATGAGGTCAGTAATATGCTCAGCATGGATGGAATTGTGCATCATTTGGCATGCGCTTGTCATACTTGGGAAAAAAATACATCCACAACCAAAGAGAAATTAAATTTTGTTGAAGTGGATGTAATTGCAGTTGCCTGCTTAAGCAAGTCCCATCATCAAAATATGTTGGTTGGTTACAGTAGAGCGCTCCCGAGCAAAGCATACCCTTTAATCTTTCTATCTATAAATCATCAAAAATCTGTGCATACTCTTGAGTATTTGTATCAAACCATGAACTAGTTAACAGACTGAGGCAGCAAATTAAGGAAATAATCAAAGTCTCGCCAGTCAGAGGACCTGAGAATAGGTCCCTATAGCTTTGCATCAGTCAACGCTCTCAGATGCTTAAAAGTTTTATCCTCGAGCTCTGGTAACTCGGCATGCTCAATTTAAGAGAGAGTCATTGCAGCAAAACATCTAACATATTTGCTATTTCATACATAAAATTATTTAAATCTAAACTAATCTCTGGAAATACAAAACTGAATAAATTTTCGACCAGCCTTGCCATGCGGCTGCGAGGTATGGGTTTTCCGTAAGGCTGAGCATTTGAGAGAAAAATTCTACGGAGAATTCATGAAACAGTGTTAGAAGTAAAACAATCTCACGTTTTATCAAGCCCCAACGCCTAAGGTGGATAGGGGGCTGCGCATGGAAGATAACTTTATCCTTGAGTTAATAGTGAAAGGACGACAATATGACAACAATGTGAAAGTGTTGGCTCACAGGAGCTTTAAATAATTGAAGGCCTAGTTCCAAAAGTTATTAACAAAATAATCTAAGCGTGCATATTCGTTCTTATGAACGCGTCAATAAATTGCGTGCGTTAGAGGTTCTCAATACGGAGGTTTTGAGCCAATTTCGATGTGTTTGTGTGTATTGGCTTTTGTGTGTATACTGATATATATACAAAAACTGGTATTGTTGATAATCAATGTTCAATCATTGAAAACAGTATTGTGTGCAACATATCGAGAGGCGTGTCAAAAATTCAATTTGTTGGGAAATGATTTGCAATGGGATCAAACTTAAGCAGATGCTGCTATTACTACTCATCCATATCAAATTATCATCCATTCTATTTGCGATTTAGCAACATGTTTTCCATCAAATCCACCTGAATTGCGGATAAAATATCAAGATTATTTATCAGAACATATTTTATTTCGAGTACGTCAGGCATAACGTAATCTAGTGATGGAATTTACGCCGGAAGTTTACAATGAAGATTTAATTCATATTGAAGATCTATCCTTGGTGATGGATAATAAAGCTTTAGGACAATTGGGAATGCCGTCTCCTAAGCGATCAATGCATGATGTATTTCAATTGGAAGAAATGCAACGAATCAAATTAATTATCAACCTAATCGAACAATTAACGTGAAAGAATTTGGTTAAGACAGACCCGTAAGACGCGACATTCGACTAATAATGGTGCAAGTTTGAATCGAGCTGCAAACTAATCTAAAAATCTTATATTTTTCCTGATAAGCTAACTAGAGAGTCTAACGATGTTTAATCACTTTAAGAGTATTAATAAAGTTTGGGCAGGACAAAGTCTGCCGGACTTACTATTAAGATATAAAATTATGAAATTTTTTTGCTGAGAGCGACAAGCAAAGCGAAAGATTCTATCTGGTCATTAATAAGCGATATTATGGTATTTGAAATCGTTTTTGAACATAAAAAAAAATGTTTGTGAACATTTTTTTTGTTGACCGTAAAATTGATTGTACTTCAAATGTGAAATCTACACAGGACATCGACACCTCTTCCCGATTTTGTTGACATTAGGCACGTATGTAATATTCGTAAATGGATTTTATTTTAACTTAAAGTTTCATTTACAAATTCAATGAATTTTGATTTGATCTGCAGTGTTTGTTAAGGCTTTTGTTTTTTGCAGGGGCGGATCCAGGATTTTGGTAAGGGGGGGGGGTCCAGAGAAATCTGTCCAGATTTTTCTAATCCCGTAGGGGGGTCCGAACCCGAAATCCCCCCTCCCCCGTGGGTCCGCCACTGGTTTTTTGAGAAAAATCCCAGCTTATTCTTGATAAAAAATTTTGTTCGTCTTTTATTACAAAAACTCGAAAATTCATTTATTTTTATATATTATATTGTCGCCAATCCAGGGTGAAGCCGGAAGCCATTATTGGTCATCAGGTGCTATAAGGCCAAATCAGGCCGTTATATTAATGATCAAGATTTGCAAGCTGAATAATTTCACTCCACCTACAAACTTTAAGAAAATGTCGTTAAAATTAAGAAAATCTCGAAAATCAATTATCTAAATCTGACTAATATAGAGCATGGATCTCGATTATTCAGTTATAGCTATGGTGGGATCTAGCCATTTAGCTTCTTGATTTTAGCACGATTTTACACGAACTTGATATACCCCGTCTATCTAACAAAGTAAAAAGGTAAGAGTAAAAGAGTTTCAAAATGGTAACAAATTTTTTAAGCCGTCATTGCCTAGTGTTGCCGACAGAAAATTTGATGAATATACGCACATTTCAGAGAATAAAAGGAAACAAACAAAATAAGAGCAAGTATTAGGCAATGCAGAGAGAGAGAGGTTTTTACGTTTTCAAGAGTGCTCCTCAGAGCTTACATGGGTATCCATTTTTTTGGCATCCCAAAACAGAGTGTTGAACAAGCTTTGCCTTTGTTTTACTTGAGACTGACAGAGAAACCAAAGCCAAAGCCAAATCCAAAGAGTTGCATCCATGTGTATCTGCAAGATACAACAAAACAGCAGCTCGTAATGTCAAATTTAATGCTGTCACATGACAAATGCACAAACAGACATTGCGACAAGCAAAACAGTTTTTCTTCTAAATGTAAACGAAAGGGTAAAGGGAAATAAGTGAGGGTGAGGGCTTTAGTGGTGACGTAACAGGGAAGGGAAGGTTTGTACTCAAGCAAATGGAAATCAAAATGGTGTGCGGAAATTGTTTTGCCGTCTAAATGCCACATGGAGTAGAGTTGACCTAATAAACTGCAAAATGGCCGACTCAAGAGGACGAAAGCCTTTGAAAAAGTATACTGGAACAAAATGAATATAGATGAGCTGAATGTTTATCTGCTTGTGTCTAATTTGCTCTATTAATTGTTGACATTTGAGGTCCTCTTTGCTGCAAATTGATGGGAAATGACAAATTCAAACTCTACTCACACCAACAAGTACAATATTTGATATACACACGCTTAAAGGATTCGTTCGTTCACATCGATTTGCTTGGTATAATTTATTCGGGCAGCTGGCACATTTCTCAATGTCTTAATTGAGAGATTTTCTGTGCATGGTAATAAAGTGGGAGTGTTCTCGACTGAGCATTGCCTACGATTATATAATTAATTATGCAATGTTATAAAAAAAAATCAACCATGAAGCCGTCTTATAAAAGCCAAATTCTAGTCGCAGTCTAGCCACACAAAAAAGTGCGCTGTGAACTTTACAGAACTCTAAAATGAGCAGTCAAGTTAGTAGGAAGTCTATAAAATTAGACAACTTTCTGGCATATGCCAATGGGTTCTTCTTGTCCATTGGCATGCCAGTATACGAACTCAATATTTTCCAAAGTTTTCCGCTGGCCCCTTGCTTGTGGAATGCTTTGTTACGCATTTATTTCATACTGCAAATGCTCAACCTCAATGGCGTACTAATTTCTGAACTTATCTACGTATTTCTGGCTATAGCTGGAGGCACCAATTTTCTAGAAGCAACAATGAATTTATCCTTTATTGGTTTTGTCATTATTGGAGATTTGAAGATTTGGTTAATGTGGAGACAGCGTGCGGATCTTCATAACGTAGTGCAGCAGTTCAAGCAACTTCACCCAACAACCTTGGAGCAACAATCTTCATATCATATTACACAATATTTTCGTACCTACCAACGCATAAGCATCTTATACTTTAGCTTACATGTACTGCTTATCTGGGCTTATAATCTCTATTGGGCAATAAACTACGTCGTCACCGAGGTTTGGCTGGAACGTCATAGCTTCAAACGCATGTTGCCTTATTACAGCTGGCTGCCCTGGGACTGGAGCACCAACTGGAGCTACTATGTGCTCTATGTGTCACAGTGCTCAGCCGGCCAGGCCTGTCTCTCCGGTCAATTGTCGGTGGATTTACTCATGTGTGCACTGGTCACCCTGCTGGTTATGCATTTTCGCCATCTGGGACAGAATATTGAGCAGTATGTGACACAGGTTGGAAACACTCGAAGCGACTTGGATTTTTTGCAGTCGACCGTTGTCTATCATCAGCGTGTGCTTCAGCTAAGCGTAGATGTAAATAGGATTTTTGGAGTGTCCCTGCTTTGCAACTTTACTGCCTCATCGTTTATTATTTGTCTGGTTGGATTTCATTTAACAGTTGGCGGTAAATTGGACAACCTGATCTTGCTGATATTTTATCTCTTCTGCGCCCTGCTGCAAATCTTTATGATTAGCAACTATGCTCAGCGTTTACTCGATGCGGTAGGTTCAGCAGCTCAACCCATTAAATAAAAAAATAAGCTCAACATATCTTCTAGAGTGAACGCATTGGTCAGGCCGTGTACAACCATGATTGGTTTCAGGCCGAACTGAGCTATCGCCAAATGATTCGCCTAATCATACAGCGTTCCCAGAAGCCCAGTAGGCTAATGGCAACAAATTTTCTCAGTGTCTCGCTGGCCAGCATGACGGCTGTAAGTACAAATTGTCGTCAGTAGATATTTGAATTTATGAAACTACATTTGGTCCTTTACAGCTGCTGCAATTGTCCTACAAGTTTTTTGCACTTTTGCGTACAATGTATGTGAAATAATAGTTCTAGCCAGTTCTGGATGTTTCCCTCTAATGGCAGCAAGTGCAAATGACAAAATGGAAATGGCAAAATCATGCCAAAGCAATAATTTACGCTATGCATTAAGAGTAGCAGCAACAACAGTTGCGGTTTCTAATTAAATTAACCAACACTAATGTGACCAAGTATAGTATGTACTCGTGTATGTGTGTGTGCGAGTGTGTATCTGTGTGGGCACGTAAAAGCGTATCGTATATAAAGCATGCTGGCCATAATGAGTAATGAAAACCAACGTTGATTTTGCTTTAGCAAAAGCAACAACAAAGCAAACAAAAAAAAAATGAATCAGGGGAGCTGGTCGACAGTGGGATACCCTGTAGATATTATACTTGGAGAATTGCAGGGAACGCTTTATGCCTCCATAGGATTTGTAAAAAAGTAACATAAAGGTTTTGTTCTTGACTGGGCTCACATAAATCTAAAGTTTCTTCATTATCAGTATAAAATGGAAAGCTCTATCAGGCTCCCTACTAGCTCTTGATCACCTCAGCCAGCTTTCCGAATTTTTAGCTGTATAAAATTGAATTATTTTTCCTTTTGAAGTTTCCATACGATCCGTTTGTAACTCTAATAGTATCGGGCATCAGGCTAAAATCTGCTATATTCAAAATTTAATTGATTTTCATATTAGTCTTATTATTCAAAAATTTGCTCGATTTTCGAAATACCTTTTTGGTCTCCATCGATTTTTTTTATTATTACTGTGACCAAATAGTGTGGAGACATTTCAATTCAGCTGTGCTTGCCAAAACTGGTTTTGAAGACATTTTTTCAGGTTAGTAGGACTGTATATGTCGTCCATGCGAAGTTGCAGCTGCCAAAAGTGCCTTTTTTTGATTTTCACAATGTCTAATTTTGTTGAGCAGGGACTGCATTAAATTTTGTTTTTTGAAGGATATTTTGAATGTTGTGCAAAAAAGGCGTCACTTTAAAGTGTGTGAAACATTGAAAAACTAAATGCATAATATCTGGAGATGGGACTTGGGTCCAGGCTTACGACCCCGAAACAACCGATCAACCGAGCGCATATTGTGCCAAAGCTGAGGCAAGACCAACAACACCGCGCCAAAGACGCTCACAATCAAGATCATGTTTACTGTTTTCTTCAACTTTGGTCATGTTGTGCATTATGAGTTCCTTCCGCCGGGTCAAACAGTCAATAAGGAATATTATTTGATCGTTACGCATTGTTTGCCTGAAGCTATTCGCCAAGAATTGTGGTTAGACAATTCATGATTTTTGCACCATGACAATGCCACACCTCACACTCCATTTCGCCAGAAAGTCAACTTATATCGTTCCATAAATTTTCACCTGACATGGCACCGTGCGACTTCTGACTACTCATCCAACTCAAAGGACGGCTCCATTAAAGAATAAAACAAGGTGCTCTGGGTCAATATGTAGTATTGTAGATTTTTCGAGATTATCACAGATTCTTTAGTCACAATGTATAAAGATTTTCCAAATTTTAAAAATAAGCAAAAGTAAAAACTTTTATAAATTTTGTTTGATTGTTTTTGCGAGAACAGTTGGAAAATCCAGTGACTTTTCGTATTTCTCTCATTGTAATAGACTCCTTTTAAATTGTATGCAAGCTGTGTCGTTAAGTTTATTTTTTTGCGTAAAAATCCCATTACCGAAACCAGGAGTAGTCCGGACTCTGCAGCAATTTGAAAGGTTGATTCGCGTCGCCCAAAAGATGTCGGGAATCTATAAGTCATCGGTAAAATCCATGGAAAGATATTGAATGGTCTCAGAATAAAAGTGCTGATACGTGTATCCAAGCAGGGAATTCCCTTCTACCACCCCACCACCCTCACCGTACCTGACATCTAGTGAATATTTTCGGTTTCCCAACGTCAAGAAATAGTTGGGCGATCAGGTACTAAAGAAAACGTTTTTTTTAAGCGTTGAGAAAACCTGTTAGGTAATTGGAAAGCATTGAAAAAGTGGGAAATTGTTGGACTAATTATCTCAAGGTAAAAGAAGATCGTTTAGTAAAAAAGGGAAGTTTGTATTTATTTATAGTGACTGACTGTCCTATTACTAATAGCTTTAACCTTTGTTATATTTTACTAAAAAATGTAACCTATTTTATCATCTCTAATATGCAACAATTCCACCAATCTATGTATAATACTCCTGACCCTGTGAGCATAATAGGGTATAATAAACGAATAGTGCAATGAGTGAGTGAGGTGAGTGCGAATTGGGGATAGGGAAACGAATGGTAAAGCAACAACAAAAGCAAATGATTAATTATCGCTCATTCCGTTTGTTGCAGGGAGCTCGGCGTGTAAAATGCAAGACAAAGCTTTGAGTCACTACAAGAGGAGAATTAAACCGCATCTGGATCTGGACAGGTGCTGGAACGTACTATTTCTGGGACTGCCCTCAATTGCACAATCGCTCATTATTTTAGCTCAATCGTCGCCATTTTAATTAAAGTTGGCTGCCACACACACACACACACACACACACACAGGCTCGTTCAGCCTGAGCTTATGCAGCACTTAAAAATTAATTGAAAAAAATAAATTTCATTTTTTTATGCATAATTAGCTGGAAAATTGCATTTGGATGCCTGAAAATTGAAAAGTTGGACACACCCAGCAAACTGGATATATGTATGTACCTAATTTCATTTCTATGCCAAGTTGTCAGTGTGAGATAGGGATGGATACTCAGCGCTGGCCAGTCAGATAAATGGCAAAATTGAAGAATTTTTTCAATTAAAATTTGTAAAACAACAAGACGCGAGAACACGCAAACAAATGGCAATCAAATTGCGTTGAATGGGAATTCCAGTTGTGCTTTATAGTAGCCGCCTACGCCCTAATCCAATTAGAAATAAAGCACGTCACGAACTTGACTTGACTTCTGTGCGGCTCCAGGGCGTGTGGAAATTGTGCCGCAACTCAAATGCCAGAATAGTTTTGGCTAATTTCATTTGCGTTTTCAATTTTCGTTTCAAAAAGTTGAAAAAAAGGATAAAAGTTAAACTGTCAGTCGAGTCGTTCATGTTGTTCCAGGCACAACTGCAATAGGTGTCAGTCGGCAGCCGGAACTAACCGCAAGTATTTCCAATGGCTTTAAAACCGCCATTAATCAAGGTAATTGCAACCAAGAAATTGAGGCAATCAAGGTGTGGCAGCGTCTGAGCAATAAAGCAAGAAGCTGCTCCTCAGAAACATCCATCTATATGCCCAAGCTAATTGGTATTTGATCATTTGTGTTCGCTGCGTCTGCCACAAGTTGGCACTCAAAGGCAATAAAAATCAATCCGGCAATTTAACCCAGTTTCAGTTTTGATACAACTTAACGAGCAGGCAATCGGAAAAGTTTACCCTCTGTGCGTAATACCCGTACATATAAATATATAGTTATACTATTATTTGTGTTGACTGATTTAAACAAGAGTCAGGCAAGTTACTGCAAAGCCATAAAGGGCAGAATAAACTTTAGCATTAACTTTGGCAATATTTAAACTTGGCTTTCTTCTTGACAGTGAAAATAAAATGAAAAAGAAACCAAAAACCAGAACAACAAGCTGAATTTTGCTGCACTTCGCAACACTAGCTGGCTTGGCTCTGGCCTCTGAACTGGCCTGCAATCTCAAAGAAATATTGGCTTTTAAAAATGTCAATATGTATCCTTTGGCCCAGCCAGCAACCAACATGCTCGCCCGTTCTGATTTGGCAACGCTGCGTTTGCTGCGCCAAGAAAATTGCAATGAACTTCTTTTTTTTTAACCCTGCTTTTTTTTTTGATACACTGTACCTATGGAGTCAAGGGTATTACAGGTTTGTGGAATGTAATGTGTAAAAGGCAAAAGGAGGCGTGCCAGACTTCAAATTCCTTACGCCCAAATGCTTGGCATCGCTGCGTGTTATAATTGCGCTATGTCCACCGATCATCAAGTTTTGGTTGAATCTTCAAGAAGTGAAGTCCAAAATAGGGCGGGTCAATCTGTATGGGCTTCCAGCGTTTTTTATTCTTTGGACCATTTCAAGCATTTTTGTTCAAGAAATTATGGGTCTAAAATGAATTCGCTTTTTCAAAATGGGTTTTTACAAAATATTTAAAAATCAACTTTTTGTTCCCCATTTAGTACTCCTCCAGTGAGATTAGGGCTTCAACAAGAACTTTCTACCGGACTATGTTTGGCGCCGTTTGCTTTGCTGTGTCCCAGCTGATATTGGGTAGGGACAATTCGTTATTATTGTACGAAGTTAGGTTGCCTTTGGCCTTCCCTTCTTCGTCTGCTTCCTTGGGGGTGCCATTCCAAATACATCCTGATGATGGTGCTTCGGTCTTTTCTAAGAGCATGGCCAATCCAACGCCACTTGCATGTTCTTATCTGGGTGCAGATAGGAACTTCACAAGTGTATCCTTTTGGGCCAAAATATCCCACATATAATTCTAAGGCACTTATTGACGAACGATTGTACTTTTGATATCGTTCTCTGCGGGGCCAGCCACGTCTCGCTGCCGGACAACAAGATGGATTTGACGCTCGCATTGTATATGCGGAATAAGCGTCCAAACGCTGATCGCGCTGGATTCTCTATATTACGATTCTTTATATTCTCATCCACCCCACTACTGGTGGAAATTATGGTGCCAAGGTATGAGAAACTATCGACAAAGTCGATAGTGTTCCCGCAGATGGTTATGCTACCTTGGCTGGTGTGGTTGAGACGCATCGCTTTGGTTTTGAATGCGTTAGACCTTCCGTTTACAAGGCCAAAAAACGTTGTTCTGCCTCTAGCCGAATACGTATTTGGTGGCTGAATTTCTTACAATGCTACAAGTTAATTTTTGACTTTTGTATTGGCTAATCCATTTTTATTGGTGTAACATCAGTTAATGAAAATTTTCGTGTTTTTTCTTGCCATTGTTTGCCTTATCATTAAATTTTCGAGTCTTGATTGATACAGAGCGAAGATTAAAGAATATTCGTTTTTAAATTTACGTGAATTCGATGCCAGCAACAATTGACGACTTGGAAACGAACATTGAAAGTGTAATTACAGAAATACGGCTCAAATTTTCGAAAGTGTGGTAAAATATTGGACCAACAGGATGCGCTTCGACACTCGTAGTCATGGTGGTCACATGCTAGAGATCATTTTTATATATTAAATTATACGAAATTATCTTTCAAATAAAACCATATTTGAGGTCATTACATCAATTTTGCAATGTTTAAGTTTGAAATCCGGACGCGCCTAAAAAAACGCCCTTTATTTATAAATTTATTCACTTAATTTCTTAGTTGTAAAGATATATTATCTTAACTTTGATTTAATATGTTATATACTTGAATTTGTTCGGTTCGTGCTCGAAGCTCGTCATATGATATTGTTTGTGGCCAGAGGATGCAGAGTATTTTGCGTAGACATCCATTGATATCACCGTCGAGTAGTAGAAAGAGACGAGGGGGAGCATTGCATTTTTCGCATCCATTTAAAATATTCGATATTATATTTGAGCCAAAAGTTTTCAATTTCGTTCTCGTCGAAAGCTGATTTGACTTCCATATAGACTGAAGTGATCCAAACGCTTGCTTTCCCTTTTTTATGCGATTGGCTGCTGAGGATCCAACGTCCTTGGTTATAACGCACCCCTATAATAGAGTGTTCCACTTTTCTAGGACCTTATAGTTTATCAATAACAAGCTACCATTACTTGCCAGTAAACGTCTAACCTTGGATTTACCAACATTGATTTTCAGCCCATCAAGTGCTGCTCGCTCAACCACTGCCTTTAGCTGGCCATATCGTTGGAACTATGAGAAAGTAGGCATATATCATCTGCATCGTAAAGATCTTAGCACTATGTTAAAAAAAAGTGAAGACAAGAAGCAGCCTTATCTTGCGCCTCTTCCTATGTATGTTACTTAAACTTAAATAAATCTTTTAAAAAATTGTGTATGACGTCCTTAACGAAACTACTTAAATAAATAATAAAATTAACATTAAAAAAATTGATTTTTTTATGGGTTTTTGGCTTTAATAACCCTGCTGGTTCTCTGCCTTTGTGCGCTCCTCCACAATTCTAAGTGATGTTAGAGTTTTAGTCATTTGGTGTCGCCAACATATCCTTGGCCGTTTCCTCATCCACACGTGCGTCGGGACCATACCACACATTATAGTTCATCACACCATCGAATTCGGTAGGTATCGTCAACGCAAACAGGCCCGAATAATTTTTCTCTCGAACACCTTCGTCTGTCGAGAGATAGCTCTGCTATTCATTTGTCTACTAACTTCAAAGCATCACCTGTTGGCAAGAGTTATGCGTCGCTTGTTCTCCAGGCATTATGACGTTATTATTGTTGCCAAGCGCAAAGCCAAGGTAAATTCCTGCTGTCAGCTGAGAATCAAGACGTCTGGATTCGCTGCTTTATAAATTATTTTTGTTTTAAGTAGTCGGAAATTTAAAATCCGCAAAAATCGTATAATTGTAAAAAATCTCGGCTCCGCGCCCCTATAATTTTTTCTTATTTCATGAAAATACGTTTAATTGTTGAAATGTGTGAGATCAAAGTACAGAAAGGATTTCTGAGAGAATTGATGATTTTATAAAATCATAATAATGCATTTCATAAAACTCCAATGCAGATCTAAAAAAAACGCTACTCAAATAACCGTCAAGATGCTTAGAACTTCGCCTTCCGTGCTTTAGCTGAGGCGAAAGCTTTTATAATATCATCAAAGTCGACTTTTCTTGCTAACTCAGATTCCAAATACAAAGTTACCAATCCTGAGACTGATTCTGAGTTGAACACGAACGATGATAGTTTTTTATTCCTGATAATACACTGAACGATCTTTCGGCACTGAATGTTACGGAGCTCTGGTAGAATGATAATTTACTATATTTTTTTTAAGCAAAAAACTTCTCGAGTCTGGGCCAATCCGAGAGATCCGGGCCCGGAAGAAAAATTCAAAAATTTAGATTTTTTAGGCAAATCGTAATCTAAACACAAATTGCCGACGCTAAAGTTTATGTAACAAATTTAAAGCTAAAATCTTTAGTTTGTCGCATCGTTTGGATACAAAATGTCAAGTTCGACGTGTTGTACGATATGCCTTGGCTAATTTTTAAATTACCGACATCAAATTTGGCGCTAATTTTTACTCGTTTTTTTAGGAAAAAGCGGGTGCAGGGTATTCCACTCCCAGGCACTGCCCGGACAGTTTCAAATTTTTATTTTATTGTTAGTTGGTGCTGCTGCTGCCATTTACTGATGCCGGAGCTCGTTGAGAAATTGTATTTCATTTCGTCAAATGAAGAAAAATCGTACATTTTTATAAGCGACAATGTGTAAGTTAGTATGGGCATGTGTTGGCGTGCCATTCCTGGGAGTGGGCTGTGCGTTGTCCAGGAGCTTTGTTGTAGACTTTGGCGCCGCAGTTGCTGCTGCAGGAAGCATGTCACTTTGTCTGTTATTGAATTTGACATATTTCTGTTGCACAACCATACGGCCATCTATGCGTGTGTGTGTGTGTGTGTATCTGTGGGTGTGTATGTGGGTTTGTGTGTGTGTTTATGCCAATGGATTAGCGTCATTGCTAGTTGTGTGCATTTTTCATTTACTTTAAGCTACTGTT
>JBAMAX010004510.1:0-12233 GCA_037043745.1 Chymomyza amoena
TTGAATTTTGGCCTATGGAGGGAACTCTGTGCAATCGGTACCGCGTTCGTTGGGGCCAATGTGGCGACCCTAGGGTTTTCGTTTTAATGAAGAGGTAGTCCAGCCATATAAAAATAAGGTATTGTACTTGCCGGGTCCAAAGAGGGACTTATGCGTAAAAATAGGTAATATTGCAGGCCAGGGCCAAATTATGCAAATTGGCGCAAGCCTGTAATTTGGAAATGGGTAGGCGGACGGCAAATCCGCAGGTGCAGAAGGGTAGAAGGTCAATGTGTCTACCGTCCTCACATACCTGTAACAAATTAGGTTGGTAGAAAAAAGTTTTTTTTATAATATTTTTTAACTCATGTACTTACATTGCACGTTTACTTCAAGAATTCTTCTTCTTGCTAGTAGTACAGCTGGTGATAGCGTTGCCGGCGCGCATGCGCAAAAGGGGCAACGCTGAAAAGATACACCCACTAAAAAGCTGAATGATGCGGTATGGCAACAAAAGCTCATTAATATTATTAATTAATTAATATACACTAACGGCAAAATTTTGCACCGTGGGCAAGGCGTTATTTTTCGTAAGGTAAAAATAATAGGCCGATATTAAAGGAAAAAAAAAAAACAAGGAAAATTTTTATCAATTCAAATAGAGACGCCGGTGCAACTTGGCAGCTGTGGGCAAAGCCAAGCGAGTATTTGGGACGCAGTGGTCGGAAGATAGTGAGCAGAGATTTTCCTACACTTTCGCTGTGCTCGCCGTGACTCCGATTGAGGGAGCTCGGGAGCGAGCAGAACTTTTGCTGGGTTCGCCGTGACTCCGGTTGAGGGAGCTCGGGAGCGAGCAAACTTTTGCTGCGTAAGCCGTGACTCCGACTGAAGGAGCTCGGGAGCGGGCAAAAGTTTGCTGCGTTCGCCGTGACTCCGATTGAGGGAGCGCGGGATCGAGCAAAAGTGTAGTCAACGCTGCTGGCTACTCTCCCAAAGAGGGGAGGTAGCGGAGCGTTCTGGGAGGCCGTTCCGTCGCTTGACCTGGTGCCGATTTATGGCACAGGCAAGGGCGAACGATGGATGGTGAGTGGCGCTCAGCTCACGAGGAGGATCCGCAGGGGCGGTGCGACCAGCCGCGGGCGCCATACCACTTGGTAGAGCCACAGCTGAGCCAAAATCTGCGAGGGCCAAGCACGACATTTTTTTTTCCTCGTTTTTTTTGTTTTCCGAAGAAAGGGGGGAGTGTGACATTGTTCCGAAATTGCCAATAGGGCAATATCAAAACTGCTTGAACTGCTTGGTGAGAGTAACGGTGAAAGCGCTCTCACTCTCACCAACACTAAATCAAATATAGCGTCTTTAAGCTTGGCGCCAAAATAATTGTTTGGTATTAGTGCGTAGGTTGATAGTATTAGTTTATAGGTGTAAGTGGAGAGTAGGTGATAGCGATAGTTTTAGGTACGGCGGACTCTCTCTTTATTATTAGAATAGTTATGTAGATAAACAGAGCGCCGTTTAGGATTTATAAGTATAGTTTTGGGCGGGAATTCCAGGATTTGGCGGCGATCGAGTTCCTATATAAGGCGGGTCAACAGCCAAATCCAGTGGGAACACACGGAACACAGAACAGAACAATGAGTGAAATAAAGACAGTGAGTGATCAAGTTAAAGTCAGTGCCGCAGTTAAAGGCGTTTTCGTGTAATAAAATACGATATTATGTAATACAGTCGTAAAGGACGGAAAATATATAATTAATTAGTAGCGCACCGGGTGCGACCGCGTCGGAGTCTATACGTTTCGTGTACGAGCCACGCCAAGATCTCTGCTACCAGGATTTAATATCTGGGTGAGCGTATCGCCGTAAAAGGGCGGATTTAAGTATTACTGGAAAAATCATAAATTGTTAGTTTTAAGTGTAACATTGTTTTCAACATATATTTTTGCCAATAATATTACATTGTGTAAACTAGAGAGCGTGCGGACTCGATTTAAGTGTATGCATTGTGATAATTGACCGCAAAAAGGCGGAAATTATAATTTTAAAACTTAAAGCAAATTGTTTATTGTTTAAAATATCGAAAGTCTCAGCAAAATATAAATTTTGTTGTGACATTAACCCTGGGCATAGCTGAGCTATCCCAGCCGTTGTTCTGGACTAAGCCAGAGGTCGTTACAAGCCATTTAAACATAGCCATTTAAACAAAGACACAGCACAATGGACACTTTGCTTCGTATCCAACACTTCGCGTCGAACGCTCTTTCCACAAAAAATCGTGCCACCATTTTGGAGACGGATTTTGAAAGACCCTACGATCGCGTGGGGCTTCATGCAGTGCTTTGCCGACTCGAGCGATATGGCGTTGGTCCTAGGCTTTATAACCTTTTATAACCTTTTAAAAGCCTTTATGTCCAATCGCACTTTCAGAGTTCGTGTTAACAACACTAATTCTGACTCCCACAAGCTATTTAATGGAATCCCACAAGGTTCTCCACTCTCTGTCGTTCTCTTCACGATAGCGTTTGAACAAATTAACACCATTTTGACAAGACACAAAGATATATACGTATCCATTTACGCCGATGACCCAATTATATACACCAAGACAAAACAAGTAAACAATGTAAAAATTAAACTTCTAAACATCCTACAAGATCTCGATTCATGGGGATCTCAATCGGGCGCATCGCTTGCCATAGAAAAATGTCAAACACTACATATTTGTCGAAAACACAATTGTAACTTTTCTGATTTAGGCCTCCCGATCTACAGATGGTGCGCTAGGTCCCACATCAAAAAATACTTCCTCCAACCATTGAGCTATACGCCGAGCTATCAATGCATTTCCCACATCTCCCATTGCCTGCATACTAGCAGAAGCAGGCCTCCCCAGCATCCCGGATCGCATTGAAGAGACAACGGTTCAACTCTTTCCTAAATTATACACCTCACCCAATTGTCTGTTATCTAAAGACTTCTCCGACATCTTTAAACAGAGGCGGAAATATAAATGCATATCAACTTTAAGGCGTTGCGTCAACTACAGCACACTTCTTGGTCTGCCTTTGCCAACTACAGACAATACCATCAAGACACCACCGTACTGGACTTCCAACATTGATAATATTAACATCAAATTATGGAACTCAGTCAAACGCCTTACTACAAGCCACCGCAGTAACCATATTCTGTACTGCTATCAGCGCCAAGGACATAAAAAATCTAGCCCTACATCACATTAATGTAAAGAAAATGTCTAATTGGAGACTATTTAATCATAGATTCTCAACAATCAATACCAGCTGCGCAAAAATCATTCTGCCTGCTAACCTCAACAGACCTGCCTGCCGAACGTTTATACGCCTTCGAATAGGACATACACAATGCACACATGAATATCTATTAACTGGCGCTGCTCGGCCCCTTTGCGTACTATGTGGAGACAATCTTACCGTGGATCATCTTCTGGTTTCTTGTCCATATCTTGAGAGTATATGATCCTTCTTCGGATCCGCATTTTGCGAGTCGAAGACCCCAGTTGCTCAGTAAATTAGTATTAAGTTTAGTATTAAATACTATATTTAATTTTGTTAAAAATTAAAAAAATATACGCAATTTTCTTCTCAGTTATGCAACAAGACCTAGCCTGGCGACCCGTTGGAGGTGTTTTATTTGCCCTGGCGGCCCACTGTATCTCTACTCACAGTGATCTTTGGTCAGCCAGGTCCAAGTTCAAGTCCAATGTACTTCAAAACTGACTTCGTTTATTTCATATGCAGCAGCAATGCCAACTCACTCACTTGCAAGCCCACACACACAAATACAAATGCATGCAAGGTATACATAAGAACGACGCACGGCAATGGCGAAGCTGCAGCTTGTATACAAGCGACGCACAGCGGCACGGAAACTGAAATTCCGTTGCAAAAATCATATCTTCTAAACCAATTGAGATATTTTTATAAAAATCTTTAGGCTTTAAAATAAGTGTTTATTTATGATGTTGCCTGTGCAATATTCGCCCTTGAAAATATATGTAATATTTTTTTTATATTTTCTAAATCAATTAAGATATTTTAATAAAATAAATTGTAGTTCAAATATGTTTAGGCTTTAAAATAAGTACTCATATATGCTGATACGATATCTGAGAGCTGCGCTTGCCATATTTATGAAGAAAATTTTGATGATATACTTTTTATTCATAATATAACAAAAATTGTTATATCAGTAGTTTTTTTTTAAATAATCATCCACATTTACATTTGAGAGGATATCTAAACGACTTGCATTTGAATAACTTTTCAATTCTGTTTTGGATCTCACATGTCTAAGGGATGCAACTAGTGGATCTGAAAAGGCTGCCAACATATTGTACAATACATATACAACATAAATCCTGGTTTTCCCTTGATCTTGATATTGTATAAGTATTTACGGCTCTGAATTTTTATAGTCCTTGTTTCTTGATTCCTGGGCTTCTTCTCACATCTCGCCAATGAGTAGGCAATGATATTCTATTAAAGATTGGCCATTTGCCAAAATTTTGTGAAGTGTGGGAGCTAGTTTCTTTCCCGGATATTTTTCCTTGTTAATTTTTTCCTTGCTGTTGAGAATATTTAAAAAACCCAATCTTTCTGATGTAGTTTTGAATTTGGCGGTGTGGGTATGCTTTCTTTAATCCTTTTAAGTCGCAAAGGGCTGCCGTCGGCAACCGCTTTTGTGATTTTTGTGATAGGCGTCCTAGTTTTTTCATAGTCCTTGCTTTTTTTTTATAGAACCTCCGAAAGTTAATTCGTTGCTATATCGACTGTGGCATCGACAAGCTTTCTCTTTCGAATAAAATTTGAGCACTTGTCCAAACATTTTGTAGGTCTTCCTTTGTTTCGGTGCGTAGACGTCTGAGGTTCATCTGACATATTTTCAATAAGGGTAAGTGCTTTTAGTCAGTTTTCGTTTTTCTTACTAAAATTTTCTTGGTTGGGATAAAAGTTTTGCCTCTTTTTTTTTTATTTCGACATAAATTAGACTAAGTTTGCTTTGTAAGGTATCAAACTTCTCTGTATTTGCTTTCTCAACATTAAGTTCCTTTCTGAAGGCCGAAACGAACTCCTTCTCGTTTATTAATTACTCGCAAATTAAATTACATTTAATGTTTTAGAACTACCTGGAAACACAAAAAATTGGATGATAAATCCTTTTTCTTAAATGTTACAGACTTTCAAGTGAAAATATAAGCAAAAACTTTTAATTTTAGTTGCTGCTTCTACTTCGTGTTCTTCTTCTTATACCTGCGGCAGCATATTTTGGAGCTGGGTTTCTAGGCTTTTACTGGTCTTAAAGCCATAGACGCAAAAAATCGCCTACAATTTTTTAGAGCAGGTAAATCATTTAAGAGCCAAAGCATTTGGATTAAAATTAAAAATGCATAAAAAATGGAAAATGATACTTTTTTTCTTCCAAAGTTGGAAAAGTGGCCCAAATATAGTGGTACAGGTAGACGGAAGTATTGAAAAAAACTAGAAAAGATATAAGGTCATATTTTCCTTCATTATTTTTTGTTAATTGTATATACCTCTTCATAGAAATCAAGAAAATTGCAATTGGATGCATCGTTTTTTACAAAACAACCTTAAACATGCATTTTTATTCCAAAAAATTAGATTTTTTTTATAGTTAAAAAAAAACTCAACTTTGTGCGTCTGTAGCAATTAAACTTTTCTTCCGAATTGAATACAATTTTTATATTCTGGATCCTTGGAAAATTCGAAATCAGATACATGTATTGATTTATTAAAACGATTACATCAAAATTTTGATTTTTGCAACGCTTTTGCGGCAAAAGATAAAACGACGCTAACGCGGTGGCGACAGTCTGGCGGGCAAATTTAACAATGTTCTATTTTATTCAATTATTACCATATATTTCACTTGGCTCTCAATTCAAATAAGTTGCACTGGCTGCGCAACATATACAAAATTGAAAAATGTTAGGTTTCGGCTTCGTATAGCAAATAAAACGCATTTATTTGAATTGAAAACTTATTTTCCTTTATTTAAATTGCGACTTTTCATACGCGCTTCAATTTTGTATTTTCATACGATCTGCCTGTTTCACTACATTTTTCCCGCTGACGCTAAATACTGTATCGATGGGTTAAGAGACAGATTATCGATGTATCGATGGGCTAAAAGACAGATTAACCCATCGATACTATATATACATACTATCGATTACTTTTATCGCCTCAAACTCTGTTACAATTCAAATTCTATTCATTAATTAATGTGTTTTAATATAGCCCAGAATTTCGCTGTTAGTAGCGACATCTTTGTCCCTGTCTAATTTCTTTTTTACACACGATGTCATAGGAGGGGTGCAATTGTCGCCTCCTGCATGTCATGTCGTCAGTAATTCACCAGAGACATGTCGTCAGTAATTTACCACAGACACTTCTGAAGTAGTTTCCCACAGACATTTTAAAAGTCAATAGCCGTACGTAGCTGAATTTGAGGCTGTAATTAAAAGAAAAAGACATCAAAAAATTAATATTCGATTATATTTCATAAAACTACTTACTTATTAAAACAGAATACAAATTTCGAAGTTGCCTCAAATCCTCTTTGCCTTTGCCGTCTCCGATAATAAACAAGCACTTCACTTACCTGAAATTTTACTTTTTATTTTATTTATTATATTAATCACAATTTATCACAATCATTTAATATATTTACTTTTCTGCTGCTGCACAAACTTCACTTTATAATTTAAAATAAACAAGATTATTGAATATGCAACACGTACGCACTTGATACTAGTAATAATTCAACTAAAAGGTGATACTAGTAATAATTCAACTAAAAGCCAAAGCAATTACCGGCTGATTTACAGAAAATCAAAGTAAACATAAAGTAAAATGCATAACAAATAGGATATGTGTAGAAAATCAAACGTGCAAAAAGAGGTTGACAACAAATTGCCGCCACCACACAAAAAATTATCTATACCTTTTTGCCACTTTTCTTTTATTTTTGCTTCGCCACAGCGAATTTTCGTTTGTTGTTTGCCTAAGTAAGCAAGGCAACAAATACGGGGTCCGGCACTCGAAGTGTAACCAATTAAAAAGGCCATAAATTCATTTTGGAAAATTACCTTTACTCAATTCAAGGTACAAAATGTGTAAAAATAATACGAAATTTAGAAACAATTTACTTTCGCTCAATATGGCCACCATTTGCCTTCACTATGGCCTTGAGACGGTCCAAAAATGAATCGCAAGCTGCCCGAATGTGACTTGCAGGTATTTTGGCCCACTCGTGGACAATGGATTTTTTCAGCGCCTCGAGACTGTTGTATCTTTTAGTTCGGACCTTGCTCTCCAAAATGGCCCAAAGAGAATAATCCATCGGATTCGCGTCTGGTGAATTCGAGAGCCATTGTGTGGACGTTATGAAGTTCGGAACGTTGTTTTTCAGCCATTCTTGGTTCACTCGAGCTTTGTGAGACGGTGTCGAGTCCTGTTGAAACGTCCATGGTCTGCCACCGAAATGTTTGTCTGCCCACGGCTTCAAACAACCTCCAGAATACATTCCCGATAATATTGCGCATTAACCTTGACGCCAGGCTCGATGAAAACGATTGGAGAGCGCTTATCTGCGGTTACAGCGGCCCAAACCATTATCTGTGGCGGGCGCTGCCTCCTGGTGGCCAATCGATGACTCAAATTCTCGTATGAACGGTCCCTCAAGTAAACCCTATCGTTTTGAGAGTTTACTAATTGCTCAATTCTAAAAATTTTCTCGTCAGAAAACACAATGTTCGGCAATTGACCGCTTTCGGCCAAGCGAAGCAACTCCTTCGCTCTCTCAGGTCTGACTTGTTGCTGCTTCGGTGTGAGATTCATGTGCCTTTTGGATCTTGTAAGGCTTGACCTTGAGATCATTTTTCAGTATACGACGGATGCTACGGTCAGATATTTTCAGTTCTTTCGCCATTTGATTGGCACTTCGTCGGGGATTTCGCTCAAGTCGCTTCTTCACTTTTTGAACCATCTCACGTGACGTTGCAGTCTTTTGATGACCACCTTCATGACGTTTTGCGATGCTACCAGTATCATTGTAACGAGTTATGGTGCGATAAACGAAAACTTTATTTACTTTAAGGTGTTCGAGCTCACGAACAATCGCTGGTTGTGATTTTCCAGCTAAATATAATGCAACTACACTATTACGTTTGAAATCCATTACTGATTTTTTTTTTCGCGTTTACTCACGGCAACTCTAAACTGTCATTTAGCTAACTTACAGACAGCTGATGCCCGTGCGTCAGCTGCGCGAGCGGTCTGAATTTGGTTACACTTCGAGTGCCGGACCCTGTACATAAAATTTCTTCATTTTGACGTGACAACGTCTTAAATTAGGTTTGTATGGGTGGCACCATTGAAAAAGTATAACGATAACCGTAGCGATAAGTCTAACGATAAATAATCGTAACGATAAGTGGCATTTTTATTTTTGGATTGCGCTCTGCTCTTATCTATAAACGAACCAGCGACTTTTTGTGAATCGCAGCAACAAGCAACGCACATTGTCAGCCGCACCGCTTAGCGCTCAGCACCAAACTGGCACTGCTCAAAGCGGTGGCTATTTTTAGTTTTGAGTGAGCGCAACTGAATAACTATTTTATTTTTGGTTTGCGCTTTGCTCTTATCTATAAACGAACCAGCGACTTTTTGTGAATCGCAGCAACAAGCAACGCACAGCGTCAGCCGCACCGCTTAGCGCTCAGCACCAAACCGGCACTGCTCACAGCGGTGGCTATTTTTAGTTTTGAGTGAGCGCAACTGATTAACCCCAGCGGCGCATAGCCTCTGCGGAATGCCGAAATACTGCATTACCTCCGCAGAAAACGTAATTGATTACAAGCGCTGCGTTTCGTTTGAGGGATTGTAAGCGGAGGCAAATAGAAAAGCAGTGATCTGCCGAAAATCTGCATTACAACTGCGGAAAAAGTAATGCACAAATAGAAACTCGCACTGCGCTACCTTAGCAACACAAAATTTTGTTATTTTGTTTGCATGCTAACAAGCATAGTTCGGCCTTTCTTCTGTCAAACCATTCGTTTATACCTTTTTATTTATTATCTACTGCCGAGAAAATTTTATTTTATTAAGAGATACGAAAACGTAAAGTCTGACAACTCGTTTCATAATTTCATGAAATATACGTATAATCTTGATTGCGTATCAAACGTTTCTAAGTCAACTACGTTAAAAGAAACAACCATCGACTTGACTTTCGCAAGACACATTACAGCAGAAACACTTCCTTTCATTTCCTATTTCTCCTATCATCGTCCTATCCTCAACAAAATCACTCAAATAGGAATTATTATTGTGCAATTTAATAATATTCATATCAATAAATATTCTACCGAGAAAAAGACGTTGTCAGGTAAAATCTTCGCCCGTAAAACCGACTTTACAGGCAACAGTTTTTTTTTAGTGGCAACATGTCACCAATTACTGGCAGCCGAACTGCAGGGAGGTGTGTTAAAAGCAAAATGTTCCGCCAGCTTTATAGGTTGTCGAATTTTTTTTTTAACAAAATTAAATATAGTATTTAATACTAAACTTAATACTAATTTACTGAGCACTAGCAACTGGGGCCTTCGACTCGTAAAATGGGCTTCTAAGCCGATTATTCTATATATTTAATTTTAATGCTTTTGTAAAATTGAATATTTTTAATATGTTAGATACAGTGGGTATTTCTAGTAATTTATATGGGGTCTGGGATCCGAAGAAGGTAGCTCTAATACTCTCAAGATATGGACAAGTAACCAGAAGATGATCCACGGTAAGATTGACTCCACATAGTACGCAAAGGGGCCGTGCAGCGCCAGTTAATAGATATTCATGTGTGCCAGTTAATACATACATATTGTGTATGTAAAATTAATATAAAAATAATAAATAGTCTCCAATTAGACATTTTCTTTTCATAAATCTGATGTAGGGCTAGATTTTTTATGTCCTTGGAGCTGATAGGAGTACAGAATATATTGAGCAGCCGTGTTTGCATTCTTGTTACCAGGGATCCCTTGGTGGCTGGGAGCCCAGAAAATTATGATTTTGTTTTTATAAGCTGTAACGAGCTTTCTAATTGCTTTGATTGTTAAATTGCTATGTTCCCAGTTAAATACTGCAGATATTGTGGAAAGACTGTTGTGGAAAGACTGTCGGTGCAGATTACAAACGATCCCGAGTTTCTAGTAGCGAACTGGCAGGCTTTTAGAACAGCATATGCTTCAGCGGTGAAAACGGAGGTGTATGGCGGTAGCGATACACCGGCGACAATTGTGTTATCGCTGTCGACGACGGCAAAGGTAGTTGCATCCGCCGTTTTAGATCCGTCAGTAAAGAGCCACGACTTATTACCAAGTATGTTTTTTTCGGATAAAAATCGGGCCAAAAGCTCGTGGCTTGTAGTAAGGCGTTTGACTGAGTTCCATAATTTGATGTTAATATTATCAATGTTGGAAGTCCAGTACGGTGGTGTCTTGATGGTATTGTCTGTAGTTGGCAAAGGCAGACCAAGAAGTGTGCTGTAGTTGACGCAACGCCTTAAAGTTGATATGCATTTATATTTCCGCCTCTGTTTAAAGATGTCGGAGAAGTCTTTAGATAACAGACAATTGGGTGAGGTGTATAATTTAGGAAAGAGTTGAACCGTTGTCTCTTCAATGCGATCCGGGATGCTGGGGAGGCCTGCTTCTGCTAGTATGCAGGCAATGGGAGATGTGGGAAAAGCATTGATAGCTCGGCGTATAGCTCAATGGTTGGAGGAAGTATTTTTTGATGTGGGACCTAGCGCACCATCTGTAGATCGGGAGGCCTAAATCAGAAAAGTTACAATTGTGTTTTCGACAAATATGTAGTGTTTGACATTTTTCTATGGCAAGCGATGCGCCCGATTGAGATCCCCATGAATCGAGATCTTGTAGGATGCTTAGAAGTTTAATTTTTACATTGTTTACTTGTTTTGTCTTGGTGTATATAATTGGGTCATCGGCGTAAATGGATACGTATATATCTTTGTGTCTTGTCAAAATGGTGTTAATTTGTTCAAACGCTATCGTGAAGAGAACGACAGAGAGTGGAGAACCTTGTGGGATTCCATTAAATAGCTTGTGGGAGTCAGAATTAGTGTTGTTAACACGAACTCTGAAAGTGCGATTGGACATAAAGGCTTTTAAAAGGTTATAAAAGGTTATAAAGCCTAGGACCAACGCCATATCGCTCGAGTCGGCAAAGCACTGCATGAAGCCCCACGCGATCGTAGGGTCTTTCAAAATCCGTCTCCAAAATGGTGGCATGATTTTTTGTGGAAAGAGCGTTCGACGCGAAGTGTTGGATACGAAGCAAAGTGTCCATTGTGCTGTGTCTTTGTTTAAATGGCTATGTTTAAATGGCTACTTGGTTATGTGAAATTAAATTGTGGCGCGTAAGAAACCACATCAGTCTTCGTATAATTTTTTCTATGGAATTGTGAGGATAAGTGTGAGGATAAGTGCCAGAGTCGAGCATGCAGTTGTTAATATTTTGGAGTATTATTTTAAGAACGCACGGAATATTTTTTAGCATGGGGTATGATATCCTGTCCGCGCCAGGACTTTTCCCTTTGGCAGTTGCAAGTGCAGCTTCAATCTCAAAGATTGTAAATTTGGCTTCTAAGCATTTGGCGGAAGCGGACAGAGTGCGGCTGTTTGGTTGGTAAGCTCTGGACTAATATAGATTTTTTTGCTGTAAATATGAAGCTGAGAAATTATTATCCGCTGAGTAGTTTTCCCAAGCTTTGCCAAACTCTTCGGCAATGCAGTAGGCTCCGGTTACAAGCCCAGAAGCCGAATTTAAATATTTTAAAGGCGTAGGTGGAACACCGGCTAGCCGTTTTATGTCACTCCAAACTTTCTTTGAGGTAGATTGTGGACATATTTGCGAGGTAAAGTTTGTAAGACATTTGCGTTTGGCTGAGAGTACTGCTTTTTTGAACAACGCATTGGCCCTTTTGTATCTGATTAATCAAATGGTGGACATATTAGAGTTATATGTATGAAAGAGGTCTTGTTTTTCATTTCTTAGCTGCTGAAGTGTCGGGTTCCACCAAGTAACCTTGGTTTTGTGTTGAATTCGCTTGGTTTGTGGAATGCAACAGTTAGCAGAAGCTCTTATAGTGTGAGTTGGGCGACTTGCT
>JBAMAX010004512.1:0-148941 GCA_037043745.1 Chymomyza amoena
AAAAACCTGTTCAGGTATGTTGTAGATTTCGACTCCGACAAAAAATGTTAGAATTGAAATGAAAGGCATTCTGTGTTTCGATTCTGACAAGAGTTGAATCGTTTTAAAAAGATGACCATTTGTCGGAGTGCACTCGTTACGACTTTTCAAAACGAGTCGAAATCGAGAACAGACCTGATTGGTTAATTTCTTTAAAACTTACCTAGGCAGTATCCAAATTCACCAACTACTGCGAACAAAAAGCTTTATCCCATTTTTTGTCTTTACCAGCGTCTTCTTGAACCCCTAATCTGTAAGGTATAATCGATATCTGGGTTATATTATATAGATACCATTGTGGGTTTTTTTTAGGATACCTCAAACCTATTAATTACGTAGGCAATATAGAATAATAGAATATATGCAATATAGAAGCCCGTAGATTTAAGTAAGCAAGACTTATGAAGACTTACCTAAAAGTGGTTGGGGTCAGGTTAGTGAGGCTGCCGTGCCCAAAGACCCTTTGATGCCTAAACTAAAGAAAGTAAAGAGAGTGATAGGGAAGGTTGGGAGACAAGGGGGTAGTAGGTTGGCTAGCATAGCTGTTGAGTCTCCTAACCCCCTATTCTCTCTCCTTTTAAAATAATTTTTCTTTCACCACTTTTGAACTTGCTGAAATCCCTAGATCTTCGAAGAATGGTATTTCCCTAAGTTTTCTAAGCAGTGCAGGGGAGTCGCATATCAGGTGTTGGATACGATTCATACTCTCTCTATCTCCACAATTACGATAGAAGTTGTGAACGCCAACAGGGATCCGCTGAGTCGTCGGGCCTGTGATGCAGTGCGCCGTTTTAGCTTCTGTTCTTCCTGTGTTAGTAAGTTAGATTTTTAGTTATTAATTTTCATGAATTTGTTGTACATTTTTTGCATTCTTTATATATTCTATCAATTTTTTTCTTAACTTATTTTTTTCCAAATTTCTAATTATATCTAAGTAGGAAAGGTTAGATGCCTCATCTCTTTATTTTATACATATTATATATCACCATTTAAATGCCAAATTTTTTGTGAATAAAAAAAAAATCTCATATGATGGTATCTTGTAATCTTAAACTCGTCCGCGCCAGACTTTAACGTGCGTAAATTTTTTAATATACGTTTGGTATATCTGTTTATCCGAGAATTTTCTAACACGCTCATTTTTCATTTTTTACTTTACCTCTTTTTATTTCTTTATTTTAATTTCCTTTTTTTCACGAAGTTGTTTCCCTGTCGCTGGACTTTTGTTGTAACTTCTTACATGTATCAAAAGCATTTCAATATTTTAGAAAGATATCTTTTTGTAACCCTTTAAAAGATTTCCTAACCTATATCTATAAATCATGTGTAATAAAAAACTTTATTTATAAATCCGAAATCTTTTATGATAAAAATCGTATCGTTTCCCGGCATAAAACATAAAAATACAATTTTATTTCCTTTGAATCGGTAATAGAAAGGACAAGAGCAGTTATAGAAAAAACCTATAAATTTATAATCGTAGAATCTAGGTAGCTTAAACGTCTTTAAAACTGTTTTCCAAACCTTCCTAAAATTTTTCGTCCTGACATAATAGCATTATGTGGCGACTTTATGATAATATACACTGAAATTTAAGTTCCAAGGCTTTCTTAAGTTTTGTGGTCTATTTACGAAACATTTTCTTGTGGATATTGCCGTAGAGTTGATATTTTATTATGTAAAAATTATAATTAGGGATTTAAATATATTCAGAGAAAATAATTGAAGCGGGCTACTTTTTTCCCGACCTTCTTGGATTTTGATTATTTTTACACAGTTGGTAGAGCTACTAGCCCATAGTAACTACGTCAAATTTTATTGGAAAATTCAAATTATGCAAATTATTTATCGAGTTATCGATAACTTAATATAATGTATTTTAAACGCTTAAAGATATTGACGCCAATTTTTTTTATCATGACAGATAAAATATTAAATTAAAAAAAATAAATTCAATTGTTTTAAAGATTTTTTTTTTCTAATTTTTAATTGTACAATTTAAAAGTGATCTCCTACTTAAAAAAAAAAAATGCTAATGTCATTTTATGCGTGGAAATTCACTGAAAAAGACGAAAAAAAAGGAGGTAACTCTTAGACCTGTAGAAGTTATGCTTGTTTTTGTGATAGATAATACCTCGCATAGTAAAAGGTACCTCGAAAAATGACAAATAACTCCTCGGAATTGAAAGATAATAAAGTTCAAAATTGACATGAATAATGGGTTTTGAAATTTTAAGATCAACTTTGAAAGTACCAATGAGCATGACCCCGACTCCAGATATTTAAGGTTAAAGGTCACAAAAATCAGTTTCTTGCAAATCATCTCAGTTTCATCTACATAAAATCTAAAGTCACTTTCATCGATTTGTTTGGAATAAAAACGTGAAACTTGAGAACCAAAATTTTCTATTATATTTCCGAGTGTTTTGTTTACTTAAAGACTACTGTATTATATACACAAACTCGCATGTACTGGGTATATCTAACTTTGCAAGGCTTTGGTTTATTTTTGCGTTTGTTGCGCCTAACATTGATTTTCAATAAATTTCATGTCTCACGACTTGACTGAATTACTTGAAAGAGGTTAGTGGGTTTTTCTGTTACTTTATTCGGTTATTAGTTTTAGTTTTTTCTGTTTTTTGCAACTGTCAACGACTTTGAGCTTCGCATACTCGTATAACCTCCAATGTGCGGTCCGATATCTTCCATAGCTATACCTACTATATCTAAAACGTCGAAGGCAGCTCTCGGGCGTACTTGACTGGGTCGTCAGCACTAAGACTACAATCAATCAATTGGCTTGTTTACCCGTGTTTATAGAGTGGGTGGTTGCACAGTTGTTTCCATTGTTAATTGATATTGTTTGGGTTAGTCAAAAAAGATGTTGACTCACAATAAACGACAAAAAACACGTCAAAGAAATGGCAGTCATTGAATATAATTTATTAAAACACTGCTCAAAATATTAATGTACAAAACATTTACACCTATTTATTTATATTTATAGTATATCACTTGTTATAGTGTTAATTGTTTACATATGGCTAAATTAAATGATATGATAAAGCTTTTTGATTTAACGATAATTATTGTGAATTGGCTGGCTCTACGTAAATATTATCGATATCATTTGTCGAGCGTTAATAGGCAATCAATAGCCGGTTTACACTGTGATATTAGCTGCAACGTTCAGAATTTACTTACCTATTTTAGACTTAGACTTGTTTCAAAACAAATTTTTTTTTTGGTTTAATTTTAAAAATGCATTCATTTTCGTCATTATATTTAATTTATTTTTTAATATATTCTATAAAAAAATAAAAAAAAGTGATGTTTTTAGGTATTTGAAAAAACAAATACGTTAATTAATTATATTATACAAATGTCGTAGAGATCACAAAACTTTCAGGTTTCCTTAACTATTCATTAATTTATATCAATAAATTTAAATTGCTCAAATCGTCAAGTTGGTTAAAGAAATATTGCTATATTGCTTCATTGATATTGTTGCACCTATAAGTTTAATAACACAGCCACATAAAAAAAATAAATTTTTTTTGGGGGTCTGGAGGTCAGACAATGTTTACTATATGTTTTTTTGGCCGCTGAATCCGGATCCGAGGTCCATAAACCCCAGCACGTCAGGGCTCTGACATAACCTCAAAAAACCTCATACAAAATTTTATTTCGATAATATATGTTTTTTTGGTTGCTTAAACCGAATACGAGCTCTAAAAAACTCCAGCATGAGCACTAGAATCTTTTGTATTTACATTTTACGTTTGTCACGAATTTTTTAAAATAAGTTCTTTCAAATCACTTTTAGTACAGTAAGCGAAGGCTCAAGAAAAGATAACACTGTCCAACAGTGATTTAGAACTATTCAAGTGACCTAGTGTACGTTGTAGGTCTTGACGAGTAGATCACGATAGTGTTTTTCAAAATTGTCTAACACCCCAAAATCGGAAGTTATCGCTTAAAAACCGTTTTTCGGGTTGCGATCGCTCCACTATCACAACGTCGCCATTTTTCAACCGATTTTCGATTGCTTTACGAGCTTTGAAAAGAAGAAGATTCAAGCTTTAAGATGATATACACTTGTTTATACTTTATACAAAGCAACTACGAGATTTTTTAAAAGTTATCTAAGATTTACACTTTTTTTATTCGATTTTCACACTTTGAAGTCATTTTTATATAACATTTTGTTAAAACACCTTTACTTTTTTACATTTAATCTTAAAGAAATATTAATTCCGAGTAAGAAAAGTTATGGTTTATTAAAATCGGTCGATAAATGTTTAAGTTGCGACGCTTATTGTAAGCAAGGAAATTAAAATTCCATCGACAAAAAAAAAGTTTTAGATGGATTATTCGTTTGTTCATGAAGATATCGTAACCAAATTTGGAATAATGCTTAAGAACAATAAAAAACTTACAAGTGCCAAATTTGGTCGCAATATTTTAAAAAACAAACGAAATACAACAAATTTTGTTAAAAAATCGATTTTTTGACCGATCGTTCCTATGGAGCTATATGATATAGTCAACCGATTTTGTTCAAATTTGGCGTTATGAAATTTTTAGAGCACTTAAGCAATGTGCCAAATTTCAACAAAATCGATTGACTATATCATATAGCTCCCATAGGAACGATCGGTCAAAAAATCGATTTTTTAACAAAATTTGTTGTATTTCGTTTGTTTTTTAAAATATTGCGACCAAATTTGGCACTTGTAAAAGTAAAGTAAAGTGTGAAAATCGAATAAAAAAAGTGTAAATCTTAGATAACTTTTAAAAAATCTCGTAGTTGCTTTTGTATAAAGTATAAATAAGTGTATATCATCTTAAAGCTTGAATCTTCTTCTTTCTAAAGCCGTAAAGCAATCGAAAATCGGTTGAAAAATGGCGACGTTGTGATGAGTGGGAGTGATCGCGGTACGAAAAACGGTTTTAAGCGATAACTTCCGATTTTGGAAGTGTTAGACAATTTTGAAAAACACTATCGTGATCTACTCGTCAAGACCTACAACGTACACTAGGTCACTTGAAAAGTTCTTTGATTTTTTTAAATTTTGTAGGACAGTGTAATTATTGAAAAAAAAAACTTAATATATGAATCTTTCTAGGAACGTTAGGGACATTGTTCTGTTTTTAAAAATATATGGGTCGAAAAAACCGGCCTGTTTTGAGGTATTTGCAATTTATTCGAAAAACACAATTTCCAATTAATAACTTTAAATAGGCATTGTGCTTGAACCACTTAACCTACAACCTTGAATTAAATCTCGTTTGATAGATAATTTTATTTTCAACAATATCGACCTACAAATTTGATTGAAAAAAATATATCATGCAAAAACCCTTTCAACATTCTATATATTGTCAGGTGGAAGTGCCACGCTTTAGACTTAGAACAATGTTCCTAACGATTCCTTAAAGTTTTATCCATTATGTATTTTTTCAGAAACTTCTCGTTATTTGCAAAAGGAATAATAGATAAAAAATCTCAGTTAAAACTTAATTTAAAAAAAAATAACTATTTGTTATCGTGACTAAATTATGTACTGAGCTTATGCAAACAATTTTTTTCAGTCCTAAGAAGAAGTCAAGAAGTCTATTTGAAAATTTTTTTTTTATATTTTTAAACTTACATTTTCTTTAAATAGAATTAAAAATATTTCATTATAACAAAATATGAAATTTATTTGTTTCTTAAAAGAAAGGAGTAGAAAGGAGATGATAAAAAAGTTTTTTTTGTCAACTCTGAGTTCCTTACCTCCTTTAAAACGTGTTTTTATCCTCTTTAAACAATGTTAATAAAAATTCAATTAATTAGCTATAAAAAATAAATTTTTTTTTAAAATAATGTATAAACCTTTTGAAAACTTTAATATGATATTTTTTTAAAGGGGGTAAGGACCTCAGCCGATTTCCCAAGTATTTCTTATGGAGGGCAAATGACCTATTATCTCGGGAAACGCTGAACCAATATAAACCAAATTTTGCATACATTTTATATAGCCTATTTTACGAACTTAAGGTGAAGGATATTAAGAAAAAAAAAACAAAATTTACAGTCTACATAACGTTTTTGTTGATTTTGAAGATTATTTTTCGATATTTTCTTCTCCACATCAAAAACAACGTTGAATTATAAAATTCAATTCCGAATTGTGTCAATTTAAAAAAAAAAAATGATAAAAAAAATTAGATTTATTTTTTGTTAATTCTGAGGTCCTTACCTCCTTAAAAATGTGTTTTATCTTCTTTATACAATGTTAATAAAAATTCGGTTGATTAGGTATACAAAATAAAATTTTTTAAAATAATGTATGAAACTTTTTTGAAAACTTTTTGTTTCAAAAGACGTCATGAGTCAGAATGCATTTTTGTAATATATACAATAACTAGCTGACCCGAAAAACGTTGTTTTGTAATATAGAAAATTATTTCTAGGTAATTTATAGTGTAGAAAAAAAAACTAACTTATTGTAAGGATGTGGTATATGAGTGAAAGAGGTATGGTGCGCTGTGAATGATGAGGGAATATAAAAATAACAAAACACCAAACAATAATTTTTATAATTCATTCCTTAAAATTATATATATAATAAGTTAATTAAGGCAGTGACACTAAAAAAAATTTGTTCAAAACTTACAAAAAAATTTTAGGGATATGAAAAATAGATGTTCACCAATTCTCAGACTTACCCAATAGGCACACAAAATTTCATGAGAATCAGTCCAGCCGTTTCGGAGTATGGTAACTAACATTGTGACACGAGAGATTTATATATAAAGAATTTTATATATTATATAATAATATAAAATAATTGAATACTTATTTAAATGATTAATGCATTTTCTAGTTAAATATTGAAACATTAAAACAAAGGATTTTTTAATTATTTTGATTTCTTGGTCCTCATTTAGCTAAAAACACTTAAATAAAAAGTAGACTCTTTTCACTAAAGAAGCTACACGGCGATGTATTGTTAGAAAAAACGAATTAATGAGAATGAAATTAAAATTAAAAAACCAATTCATAATTTTAAAAGTGTGTATTTATATTATATCACAAAATACCTTGCCAGTTAATAAGCTGTTCTACATATATTGATCCTGAAGTGACATCTAATGAAACTAAAGAATCGCTTAGTAGATCTCATTTGTGGAGAAAGGATACTAATGGGAAAAATTACGTTTGTAAAGTATTCAGGTTACTTACCTTGACATCTAATGAGACTAAGGAATCGAATAGTAGATCTCATTTGTGGAAAAAGGATATTAATGGAAAAAATTTGGTTTTTGGGGTATTCAGGTTCTGACAAATCGAAAGTACTTATTTACTTACCTTGATATCTAATAACATTAAAGAATCGTTTAGTAGATCTCATTTGAGAAGAAAGGATATGAAAGGAAAAAAATTAGGTTTTTGGGGTTTCAGGCTCTGACTAATCGATAGTAATAATTCACTTAACGTTTCCAATAAGTATGGAGGTTCTAGAACAGAAAAGGTTCCATGACAACGCGTATAAATTGTTCGCACAAAAAAAAAGCAAATCATATTTTCCTCTTTAAGGATGGTTTTTAAATAACGAAAGCATAGCAAGAACTTGTACAATATTATTATTTAATATTTACTTGCCTTTATAATTGCTAAAATTTAAAAAAAATTATTGTATTGAATACACATGCACATAACAATAAATTAAGATGGTAATATTTTATTTATTCAAAAAATATGTTTTAAATTATTTATTATAATTGATACTGTTTTTAAGCGCCCATTTCGGACTATTTGAATGTTTTTAAATGCATATATCGTAATTAACTAATGTTTATTATAGTTTTTTAGGCTATAAAACATTAACAACCAAAAAATTAATTGAACACAAATTTCTTTGCGCTCAGCCAATGTATGTATACTTTCAAACTCAGCCATCCATTATTTATTACAAAAACTGTGTACACCCTATTTTAATTAATTAATTATTTGTTCAATAAACGTGCAGCTTTTTTTGGTTGTAAATTAAGTGAAAATAACACTTTCGTCGTTTTTATCGATAAATCGTGTAGGCGAAAACAAAACGCATATTTCATGCAACACTGCGTGACGTTAAACCCCCAATAAGCTTATAACAAATTATTTGTTTAAACGCTCTACAAATACATATAAACATTATCTCTGCAGGTAATCTGGCAACGCCGCAAGTAGCTGCCGCTGGTGCTGCTGCAAGTCCTTAGCGAGAGAGCAAAACTTTTGCTGCAACTTGAGCGCTCTCAAGCGAAGTGGCTCTCCCGCAACGATTGCAATTTGTTGTTGTTGGTGCTCTTTAGTAGTATCATTTGGCCCGACAAAGGCAAATGGAAACATTACAAAAGAAGAGAATTTTCAAAGTAAACCCGTCAGCGGAACAGAACGGACGACTCTGTTGACGTTGCACGCGAATTCGCACGAAAACGTGACGTAGCCAAAGTACTTAAAGTAAAAGAAAAAAACGACATTGACTGGCGCGGCGGCGTCGGCGTAAAAACAAATCAATTCAAAGCAATTTTAATTTCGAGCAAAAAGCATTGGCAAAGGGTGTACCAAGATGTGCTAAATGAAATTCAATGAAGTGTAACTGATTGTTTTAACCCAACCAGTCAGCCAGGCAGCCAGGAGTGGTGCCCCCAAGTGTTGTTGGTGTTGTACGCAATCAATCTATAGAGTCTTGCCACTTTCGCAAGATGCACAGCGTGAAAGTGAAAAGCACTTTGTTGTTGTTGTTGTGTGCGTAAAACTTGGATACCAATTTGCATTTATGCATAGATTTCACTCTCTCTCGCTCCACTGTGCACCTGCTGCTATTGTGTGTGTGTGTGTGTGTGTGTGTGATTTTCAAGTGTTGTTTAATTGCATTAACAGATTAAATCAAAAGATCAGAGCTTGTTATCATCAGACACAACACACAAATACACTATCAAGCACACACTTGCATTTTCGTATGCAAATCTCGATGGGGTGCGGTCACACTGTTTGTCTGTCTATTGCTGCTGTTTTATGTCACACACTCACTCAATGTCTTTATTGTCAGGCAGTCGTCTGTCTTGCCGGCCGGGCCATCCCCACCTCTATATAACTTAATCCAAAATGTACATTCCGTGTTTTTTTTTTGTCAGCTAGTAAATTGCTTATAAATTATTGAAACTTCAAGTATACGCTAAAATGTGTACTACTTTATAAGCCATGCATAGAACACACAACGCCCCTTATTACATAAATATTTCATGTCACCAGCTTTGATTTTTTTTTCTTTATTTGGGCCCACTGTGCGCAATTAATTTAAATTTTGTTTTAATTTAATGAGCTGCAGTGTGTGCGGGTAGGGAACGTATGTGCTCTCTTTTTGACTCTCTCTTAATGCTGGGTTTACACTGAAAAATTGGTTGGCACAATGAAGCTGCACAGCGGCACAGTTTAGTATAAACAGACTGAGTAATGATATGAGACGCAAATTGTCCAGGCAGTGACGGACTTAAATAATCCAACAATCCATAACTTGCCGCCCTTTTTTCACAAAAAAGAAAAATTCTATTAAACACACACAAAAACAATTTCAAGTGCAGCTGAGCCCAAATAACTTGTTTATTTTTAATTCAGATGACTCAAATTCTGCCGCCCTAGGCTTCAGCCTATGTTGTCTGTACGATAAATCCGCCACTGGTTCCAGAGTTAGGTCGAGGCTGTTAATTTTGTCGAGCAAAAATGCAAAAGTGCCCAGCAGCAGCTTTTACTTCAAAAATTATGCATTTCTAAGTGGCGCCGAGACTTTATTACAAAAAAGTAGAGCGCCCTCTATGTATGCACATCTTTTTCTACTGATTTTGGCATTATTTATTGTTTGTAGAGTAACAGGAAACTAAAACGAATTTCGTAAATAACCATTAAAATTAGATAAGAGTACTTCAGATTAGCTGTCTTATACAGGGGACAAGTTTTATTTATATCTGGGTTATACATAATATAGATGGGCGTCCGCAGGTAGGAGCCAGTAGGGGCATTGGCCCCTAGTGGGATTTTTATCAAGAACCTGAAATTCTTAAATAACCAAACTTTTGATATTTTGGCGTTTTGTTTTTCAGAATCACAGCTTTAAATATATTCAGTCATATTAGACAATTTTTTAATTAAGCAAATGTAAGGTAGAATCAAACATAATGCCGACGTGTGATGCTTTATAATGATCTCAATTCTATGTACGTCGTGAATAAACAATTATTTCCATTATGCCCTAGTGGCAAAAAATTCTACGGGCGAACTTGCTATTATGTATATAAGCTCGCATAGAGGACCTCGAAAACCAAAAGTTTAAGATGGATATTTCATTTGTTTATGAAGATATCGCAGTCAAAATTGATCATCGAAAGTTTTTTAGGGGTTTTCAGCACTGTACCAAATTTAATTAAAATCGATGTACCAAAAAATCGTTTTCGGTGCAAAATGCGTCTGTTAGTGTATTTATTAGCTAATTCAATGTCTTTTGGAGCTCTTAACCCATTTTCGCTGCTTTCGCGGAATTTTTTTTTAATCAATGTGGGGGCGTGACACTTGCCTCAATTAAGCTACTTGCTAATTAAATGCCTTTTAGAGCTCTTAACCTATTTTCGCTATTTTCGCGGAAATTTTTGTTATTAGAATGCAATTAATGTAGGGGCGTGACATTTGCCTCAATTAAGCTTTTTGCTAAATTTTATAATTTTCTACCACCTGCTCGACAATTAGAAAAGTCTCGATACTGAAACATAATTTAAAAATTGTATCATTCATGGTGAAAAAATTATTTTAAAATTGGGAAAAAATATATTTATACTCAATTTTTAGTTTACAGTCCAAAATTTTACCATAATTAGGTGTGCCCACAGCCGCTAGTGTGTCTGTCAGGGTGTGTTTTGATGGAGGAGAATAAGAAAAAAAGGAAACCGAAAAATATACCTTTAAAACAAAACAATGCAATTTGTTTTCTTTTTTAATTGGTCAGCAAAAGCTCTTGTGTCCAAAAAGTAGTCGGAATTTTTTTATAAATCAAAAAATATTTATTTATTCTTCCAACTAAATTTCGTCCCCTTTAAAATTGTCCCCTCCCGACATAATACACTTATGTCACCGCTTTTCCAGTCCTCGAAGCATGCCAAAAAGTATTCTTCCGATATAGCCTTCAAATCGGTTTCCTCGGAGTAGTCTTTTGAGTTTTGGAAATAGCCAGAAGTCACGCGGAGCCAAATCAGGTGAATAAGGTGGCTACGGAACGATATTGGGTGCATTTTTGGCGAAAAAGTCACGAAGAATCACTGCTGTTTTTCGAGAAAATTCAGCATTTTTGGTACCAATCGAGACTTGACGTTTGAGGCCCAAAACATCTTTTAAAATGGTATTTATTGATCCTTTTGATACGCCAATTTCATCAGCAATGTCTCTTATAGTTAATCGACGGTTTTTTAAGCCTTTTACTTTTTGGATGTGAGCATCGTTAGTTGTGGTCGATCTTCGACCAGGGCGCTCTTTGTCTTCAACGCGTTCTCTTCCTTCTTTGAACAATTTATACCAATCATAAGTTGTTGATTTTGGTAGAGCCTTCTTTAATAATTTTAACGTTTCTGCAGCATTTATTCCATTCAGGAAACAACATTTTCTTTGTTGAATAATTTCAGACATTGTAAAAATCGCAAAATTCCCTTTTTTGTCGCACAAAAACAAGTGTAAGTGAAACACTAATGAATATTTTGACATATAATTTGGCATGGAGGTCAGTAACAGTTGTACCAACATAAAAAAAAATTGAGCGACAATATTTTATTTTTATTTTATTATTTTTTGGTAGTTGGTCAGCAAGCAAAATAACATGCACCCTATGTTCCACCGAGGAGCGACTACTTGTAAACGCTTAGTGAAAAATGCATTACAGTAGTCTAGGAATAAATAAATAAATATAAATATAAATTACCCAAACCTCTTCCGCTGATTGTTTGCTCTCGTTGCAGCTAGCTGTCACTATTCAATCGCGTCGTTAGTGGGACACTTCTGCATTTGTGCCCAACAAAAAAAGCGCTCTTCTAGTTTTTCTGTACAATAAACTAACCCAGAGCCGTTCAAACTAAAAAGATGCTCAAAAATAATATTCACAAAATAGTCTAGTCGTCCATTTATTGAAAAAGACAGTTTTATTAATAAATTTCTTGGCTTAGTTATAGATAAAATGTGTTAGGAGAAGTCAAATTTTAATGCATCTAGGCCGAATTTAAAGGGAAACACAAGAGCAGTATAGCAATCAGTATACATAAATATATTTGCAGTGGCGAAGCGAAAGAGAGAGAAAGTCACACCCCCCGCTCGCTATGCACCTATAATAATATTTCTTAGAGTTCCGAGGTGGAACATTGGACCACAATATCTATCAGTATGACACCAGTTTATTTTTTCGCACTTTCGGTCAATCAATGTTTTTACTTTTAAATGTATATTTTTTTTTAAATTTATTTTACAAAGTAACTGCGACTATGGAATTCTTATTTATTGTATTGTCCGCATTTATATGCCTTGGTCATTTAAGGCCAGTCAACACCGTTTAAAAAAAATTCAATTATAAATTGTCCTGATTAAAGCTTAACTCTTTCTACTTTTATCCATTATTCTTCATTGTTTAATTTTTGGCGAATTGTTTGAACTGACAACCTGATCTTTTCTCATTCTTTTGAAAACACAAAACAGCTGTTGTTGTTTACAAACAAAATAAATTGTTTATACATAAGCAATAAAGCCGGCTGTATAATTGGCTGTGTCTTTAGACAGTGAACCAAATATAACTAGCTGTGCAAAAACTGTCTTTATTTTGCTCATAACTTGTAATTCTTTTTACAAAAACTCTTAAGTTTTTATTCACAACCACTTGAGCATATAATAGCGTGTATAAAAAAAATATGAACACCTACACTAATTAAACTGATTGGCAAACTCCGTAGCTCGTTTAAGTGAAATTTAATAGCAATTTTTTTTTAATTAAAACTATTAAATTAAATATGAGACATATATAAACACCCAAGTGTTTGTTTTTATTAATATTGTTTTAATAGAGAAAATAAAAAAAATACTATAAAAAAGGTTCTAGAAATTTTATATGTTGAATAAACATCGCATCAGACTCAAAAGTGGTGTAAATTGTTTTAATGTGCTCCTTCACTTCGTGTGTGTCAGTGTAAACATAGCATAACACGCTGCATCTTGCGCTGCAGCTGTGCTTTCTCTCGCTCTCTTTGGCTTTGCAGATGTTTGATGTTTCATGCAGACTGCACGTAGCTGTGCTGCCAGAGCATCTGCATGCTGCGCTCAGCTGATTTTACTGCTGCTTCTGCTGCAATTGTCTATTGTGAATGATTGATTAGCATGCATTTCAATAAAAGTTTTAATTACCGCCGCGGCATCAATAAAAAGCGCACAAAAACACGAAAACGAAAAGTAATAAAAGACAATTTAAAATAAGTAAAAACAAATAAGTTCAAGTAAAAATAATGTGCAGTTGTAAAAGCAACCAAGCGGCATTTATTATGCAATTAAAGTAAATCACGTTTCATGTCACATAAAATTCTACCATCTAGGCCCAATTGGCTGGCAAGCAGGAGGCCTTGAGTTTGTTTCGCTTAATGTTAATACTCAAGAAATTTATTGAATACAAGATATATTCCTATGTTGACTATATGCCGTCATTAACTATTTTGTGCCAGGGACACGGCCGGTGCCACTCAAATTTGCGTCAGCAAGCAACAAAAAACGAAAAAAGGCGCCAATGTCGATGTCGTCGTCGGCGACAGAGACGTCAGCATTGTTTGGGGCAGGATGGGACATGGTTGTTGTGTTGGGTTCAGCGTTAGTTGTTGTGATTCTGTTGTGATCCGTTGCTGAAGTGGCTGGCAGCCAGAGCCAAAAGAACTGATAGAACTGAATTAAAAATAGTTTACATGTGCCGACTGACTGGCTTTTATTATTGGCCTGACATTTGGTGTGTTTGCAAAATACAACAAAAGACTGAAGGAAAATCAATAAGCTTTTCATGTCAATTTGATGATAATCGAAAATTGTGTGCGAATTTGTGTGTGTGTGTGTTTGTGTGTGCCTATGCGTGCACATGTGTGTTTAGTTTATGCGAAGCTAATTTGTGATTTGGGCAAAATTGTGAACTTCAAAAACGGGGCAGTTGAAGTGGAAGCATTATGCTAAGTTTACACTACAGAATAATGTGAAAATTGCTGCAATTAAATATACAGGATGGGTCATCTGATAGGCGGTGGATGCTTTTCGACATATATGTGAAACTCAAAACTGCTCTATTTAGCACATCATGAACACAGGACAGGCGTACTATGAAAATTCTCGTTGAGGATAGCCCACGGAAACATCGATGCGCCATCGTTCCTATGACTTATTATTATTCATAAACAAATAAGTATTTTTCAACTTGCATTTGGTATATACGAGGTGTGTTCAAAAAGTATCGCGAATTTTGTGTTTTTTCAAACATTATTCATTTATTCATGAATATCTATTTTGTCCCCTTCAAAGTAATTCCCATAAGATATTATACACTTGTGCCAACGGTTTTTCCAATCTTCGAAGCACTTAAAAAATCATTTTTTTAAAATCTTGTTCAGCTCCACCTTCGATGCCGTCTTTATCTCGTCAATCGTAGCGTAGTGTCCTCCTTTCATGGGCCTCTTCAGTTTAGGGAACAAGAAAAAGTCACAGGGGGCCAGATCTGGGGAACACGCTGGCTACGGCATCATTAGTGTATTGTTTTTGGCCAAAAAGTCGCGTACAAGCAACGATTTGTCAGCAGGGGCGTTATCAATGCAATTTTTGTTCTTCCACAAATCCGGTAGTTTCTGGCGGATTGCTTCGCGCAAATTGCGCATAACTTGCAAGCAATATTCCTTATTGACCGTTCTACCCTGTGGCAAGAACTCATGATGCATCACGCCCCTGCAATCGAAGAAAACTGTAAGCAAAACTTTTACATTCGACCGATCTTGGCGCGCTTTTTTCGGTCTTGGTTCGTGCGGCAGCTTCCATTGAGATGATTGAGCTTTGGTTTCCACGTCATAACCATAAACCCACGATTCGTCGCCAGTTATGACCCCCTGGAGCAAATTTGGGTCGTCGCGGACAGAGTCCAACATCTCATTAGCAATGTTCATGCGATGCTGTTTTTGGTCGAAATTGAGCAATTTTTTTGTCTCATGCCCAAATTATAGATAAAAAACGAATGGCACGAGCCAATCGATATGTCTAGCTCCTCAGCAACTTCTCTAACGGTGGATTCGACGATTTTCCATTTTCTTCACTTCATCAATTTTTTCGTCTGTTGCTGAAGTGCTCGGGCGTCCGGCACGCTCTTGGTCGTTCACATCTTCTCGGCCTTCTGAGAACATTTTGTACCACCGATAAACGTTGCTTCCGTCTAAGTTAGCTTCTTCGTATGCCACAGTCAACATTCGGAATGCATCCGCGCACTTAATTTCGTTTTTCACATAAAATTTGATACAGGTTCTTTGATCCATTTTTTTTTGAATAGGTAAAAATCAAAGTCGAGCCAAAACACTTGCAAGCAAAGCAGCTGTCAACAATTAAGTGAACATTCAAAATGGCCGAGCTTGTCGGCATAAGTGAGAGACATGAGTGCCAACATAACGTCACAAAAAAATCTAAATTCGAATATACGTAACCCGCGAAAATTTAAAATTCGCGATACTTTTTGAACACACCACGTATGTCAAACTCAAAACTACACAATTTTAGGCATCATGAACACTATAAGTGGACAGGCGTACTATGATAATTATTGTTGAGAATAGTTCAAGAAAAAAAGGACGAGGACGCGCCATCGTTCCCATGACTTATTACTATTCTAAAACAAATAAGTAGTTTTAAACTTGCATTTGGTATCTACATTTGCCCAATTTGGTTGTAAAATATACTAATAAAATGCAATTAACAAATAAATCAACGTATGACCCACCCTATATTTTGGTTAGTGGATCTCAGTGGGATGGTGTAATGTACACAAAAGTTTATGCGCAGGAAAATTTCGTTTTTGATTCTTTTCTCTTGTACTTTCTTGTTTTTTGCCGCTGAGGATCGAATCTTGCTTGTTCCGGTATAACCAGATTTATAAACAAATTTTTGTATTTTGGCTTTTCTTGCCATGACTCAGATAGTCTTTGGCGCAAAATAATTTGACTTTTTGACTTTCGTTTATTTTGCTGCCCTCCCAATCTTTATTTATGCTTTTCTTAGTTTGCGAATTTTCGCAATAAGCACTCGCATACACACGCAGCGTTTATTTAGTATGTGTGTGTGTGTGTGTGTTAGCCAAGAGAAAGTGATTTGTTTTAGCGGAAATTGCAATGACGCTCTTATACGTAATGAATTTATATAAGCTACAATATCAACAATCCTTTTCCTTTTTGTATATTTGCAGGTTGAAGCGGGTGACGTTATACTAAAAGTCAATGGCACTGATGTACATCGCTATACAACGAAAGAAGGCAAGTATTGAATTGAAGATACATATTGACACGCGTATTGACATTCCTTTATTCTTCACACAGTACTCAAATGCCTGCGCTTGTCGGAACATCTAGTAACCCTAGAACTGAAACGAGGTATTTATAAATGCTTTTCAAACCCAAATAAATAATAACATACTCCTCTTCTTCTTTGGTATTATGCAGATCCCAAGTTAAAAGCGCGCATTAAAGAGCAACTGGCCAACACGCAAAGTCCACATTATGTGGATATAGAATCTCCAAATATTTACGACTATAGCAGCAGCACAACAGCTTCGCCGAATACCAACACCCAACAACAGAGACAACAGCAAAGGCATTACGATTCGCCCACGCACAATAACGCGCAGCAGCAGAGAACTGCAACCACGCCTACACAGATCGGCGCTGCTTCAAGCGCAGCGCGCTACAAATCACCCACACAGTTGCCTTCGCTGCGCCACAACGCGCCCGCAGCGCCCTCATCGCAAACAACGTATACACATAGCCGCAACTCTTCCGCATCTTCGACCAAGATACAAATTGTGGAGACTACAACAACAACCACTACGTATACATCGGCCACATCACCAACTGGAGGCGGTGAAGGTGGCGGCAGCGGTACAACATCGCCCACATTTCGACCATCACGCATTCCACAGGCGCTTAAATGTGCCGCACCAAAGCCAGCGCCTGTGCTGCATTCGCCGCAGCATAAGCGGCCACGTCCCTCGCAAATACCCACAAAGGCTAGCGGAGCTGGTACCGGTACCGCCAACGGCAACTCCAATGCCAATAGCACACAACAACAACAACAACAGCAGTTGCAGCATTCAAACAGTTATAGTGGCAGTCCGGTGACGCGGCAGCGTCAATTGGAACCGGAACCCAATTCGGCGCCGCCACAGCCGGCAAAGGCGCCACGTTTTGAGGCTTACATGATGACCGGTGATCTAATACTGAATCTATCGAGAACACCGCAGTCCAGCAATCTTTTGCCGGCGCATGCCAAGAAGGTAGCTAGTTATATTTATACCTTTCTCAATAGCCCACCATTAACTTTTCTTGCTTGCAGGTGGACAGTTTACGTGACTCGCCCAATCGCAGCGTTACCAATACGCGTGCCAACGGCGCTTTAGCACCGCGTGCCTCTGGTGAATCATCGCCCACCTCATCGTCTTCGGTGGATTCGCCCAGCAATACGGGCAGCTCGGATTCCGTAAAGCGTGAGGCCAAATTGCAGCGTGGTCTGCTAAGTCAGCAACATCAGCAGCAGCAGCAGTTGCAGCAACATCAACGTGATAGCATCAACAACAGCTACAACCGTCGAGATTCACCAACAAACGATACGCTGCTGCTGTGCGATGAGTTGGAACCCGATGAGGTTGTAGAATATGTTGTAGAAGATAACGACGTGGAACAGGACAATAAACGCCAACGGCAGCAGCATCATCATCAACAGCAGCAGCGACAACGCTACCGACAGCAGCAGCGCATACAACAAAGCTACGAGTACTATCAAAACGATGAGGAACTAGCTCCTGAAGAAGAGGAGAACGAGGAAGATCAAACGAACTACGACATCACAAACATCGAAACCTACCAAAGCGGCGGGCGTGGCGGTAACGAAGACGACAGCGATCGTCAGTGTTTGGTAGATGACGATGCCTATGATGAGGAAAACGATGCTGGCGATGAGGATTACTCTACAAATTCAATTGGTTCAGGCTCTGCTAAGCAGCGTTTGCGCGCACTAAAACAAAAAACCGCCACGCGTCAACATCAGCTGCAGCATCATCGTAATCGCGACGCCGTGGACTGTGCGGGACGTTCGCAGCACAACGCCTACTCTGGCTCAGGTTCCACCTCGTCAACGACTGTTAAAAGCGAAGCTGGTCTGGGTTTTGTTGGCTGCGTCGGCGGCGGCGGCACAAATACCTCGCAGGACGAAACTTCCTTCTCAGTGCCAACATCTCCGATTTCGCTGTCAACGCCGCTTATTGACAAGGAGACTGCCAACTCAGTGCCCACCAGCCCAGAGCCGAGCTCTTTAGCGCCCGAGTCGAGCAGCGGAGCTGCTGGCGCTGGCGTTGTGGTGCGACGCCACAACGGTCACGTGGTGCGCAAATGTGATGCAGCCGGTTTTCGTACAAGCAAATCCGAGGATCATTTACAGCAAATACAGCGTGAGGGCATTGCGGCTGTGATACCCATTGATATTGATGAAGATGTGAATAGTTCGTTAAATACGCTGCTGGACACGCGTCAAGACTCTGAGGATTCGCAGGTAAGCTTGGTGTTTATATGGGCAGCGCAGATTTTTACGGTGCAGCAGCCTGGGAATTGGGCTAGGACTTGGGTTTAGGTCTTATGTACACATATGTAGATAGCTAGCGAAAGACAAAATTCAGTACACGCACAGTTCAATGTTACTGTAGCGTTTTTTTTAGTGTATATTTGAAAATTGTTGGTATTACTAATGATGTGTAGTGTAGTGTATCGTAGTGTTGTTGCTCGTCAAGGCATTATCATGTTCATTTTTGAAAATCCATTTGACTTCCTTTAACCTATCCTTGCTCGTTACTTTTAATTAGTATTCGCATTCATTCAAACTCGATGCTTTTACGATTTCTAGTCGTGCAATATCGTACCATTTTAAGCTCTTTTAACTTATATATCTTAAATATTGTCCTTTTATATTTTAAGTCGTTGTACTTAGTTATTAGTAGTATCTTCATATAAGTGGCGATCCTGCTGTGCTTTCATTTGCTTTAGTTACCATTAACGCTTCATTTTCATATGTACGTACGAAAAATTTAGTTTCGAAACCTTTTACTTTCAAAATTGTACTCGTTATATTTAGTATATATTTCTCCCATTGAGTTGATTTCAATCTTTGCCCTTCTCCTAACATTTGACTTTTTATTTTTATATATTAGATAATGCTCACTAGGAAAAGAGGCGCAGTTTTAGCGACTAGCATTATATTATCTCAGGTTTCCGCGATTTCCGAGAAGACCTTTTTCTGACCTATTTTTATAATATTAAGATTCTGAATTAAATGGGTATTGTTTGGCTCTTGCTTCAGAAGAATATTCAACTTTGGCGAGCAAAAAATATTGATACACGATATCACCTGACAAGAACCGTCCCAAACAAATTGATTCCCTGCAATTCGACTACCCAGCTAGTTCTAGCATCTGAAATAGATCCTTGGGTTTGCAATGCACCTTTCCTCAAAAAATTTCGACAAAATGCCAAATCACAGCCACACGCAAAAAAAAAAAAAATACTTTTGGATACAGAGGATAGACAGAATCGAAATCGAAAATACCCCGGCATATCCAGTTTTTCTCTAGAATGCTCAATTTTATGTTATTTTTTGAGATTATGTTCAGCTTTTTGGACGTCGAAATCGACTCCAAAAACTTGTAATAGATATGGTCTGGTCTCCGCACCTAAAATTTCATCAAATCAATTTTTTACCTTAATCTCAAAACACCTCTTAAATAATTTTGGAATATACGCACGTCCGTGCTTTTTTTTTACGTCTCTGTATCCGAATCTTAATCCAAAGTCGTACAGACCTATCAGCTTAACTTCGTTTTTGCTGAAAACGTTGGAATAGCTGGTAGACTTCAGAATTAGAAGCACATTGCTAGAACAATGGCCTTTTCAGAGGATGCCAAATGCCTATAGAGCGGGAAGGTCTACGAACACAGCACCGTATCAGTTGAAAACCCTTATTGAGGAATCCCTAACTCATAAGAAGGTTGCACTATGCGATTTCCTGGATATACAGGGTGCTTTTCACAATGCCTCCCATGAGGCTGTCAACGCATGACTGTCTAGAAGGGGCCTAGACACAACCACCAGCAGATGGATAGCTTCACTGGTATAATCCAGACAGGCAACAGCAACAAACTCGCAAGAACCGGTGCAGCAACACCGCTAATCGGTCCTGTACCACACTGTGGGATTTGTAGGAGGAGAATAAAAAACGACTGCTTCGCTGGGCGCAGATACCAGGGCATTATGAATCATGACGCGACATTGTAGGCCCCGCAGCCACCTAAACAAAAATAGTGGACTATGCCGCTTCTGTAGCATTGAGAAAGAAACTTCTTCGCATATATTATGTGAATGTATGGCAATCGCCGGTAAAAGAAACTAGCTCTTGGGCATGCACGTTCTCCCACCAGAGACCGTTGTTACTATAAGTCCAAACAAAATACTGCAATACATACAGGCCCTAGGACTTTTGGGAGAGCTCTAAGCCATGAAGGCGATGCAATAGATCCACCTGGATCGCAGTACACGTATACACCCAATAATAATAATAAATAATATTCCGAATCTTAGGTTCGCAGCATGTCAGGGTTTTGAGATAACCTACAAATTAAATTGCCTTACGATATTTTTTGGGGAATTTATTTTTGTCAGAATCTGGTTCAGTTTCCTACTCGTTTACATTTTAATGTACAAATTCCTCTCTTTAAAATTCATCTTGGCTCATTTTCATTGTAGTTAAAAATTTGGACTCATTTAGCTTACTCGTTACTCCTTCTCATTTACTCGCTAAACTAACTTCTAACTCATGCTGTAATTTTTTCATCATTATTATTATTAATCCTACAACTTACTCTCGTAACTGTCGCTGTAATTACTTTTCTTACTATATTCTATCTACTCTACTTCAACATCTACTATTTCTATTATCTATATTACTCTTGTGTTCTTATTTTTCTAATTTTGTTTTCTTGTTATATTTCGTTAAAAAAAAAACAAAAACAAAAACAATTTTTATTGTGTGCATCTCTTGTTCGCGTTCAACTTTATGTCTGTGCTTTTAGTCAACAACAACAACCACAACAACAGAAACATCAGCGAGTGATGCAACGGTTGTTCGCAAGCCAAACAACTCGTCGCTTAATAACAACGAGTGTGAGCAAAATCTCAACAACAACAACAATAACACGTATAATGAAACAGTTGCCCCAACACCAACAACCACAACAACCATGCGAACAACAACTACAGCGGATTGCAGCAGCAAATTAAAATATATTTTACATAAAAAGGTTGCTGTTTACTTTCTGTTGGCATGACGTAAAGAAAAGTTTTTATCATTTATCGTATTTTAGTTGTGGATTGCGCTAATTTCTAAAGTAAAAGTAGTAAACAAAAAAAAAAGCTTTTAAACAAACGCTTGCTACACATACATGCATACCAACATATGTAACATATATATACATAAAACACAAACACAGGCAAACAATTACACTATGCATTATATAATTGTTTAGGGCTTTTTACATTGGGTGTATTATATATCAGAGCAGTTGGTACAAAAAAAAACAAAAAATTATGCTATAAATTCGTATGTATTAATGTACGTAGGGGCGGAACCCCCTTGTATAATAATAAGAACATAAATAGTTAATAGTCTACTGTATAAATCAGGGCTGCAAACAGTAAAATTCGTCAGCCAATTTATTTTCAATTCGAATATATTTCCCCCTTTCTCGAAATCTCGAAATTAAACACGAATTTTTAGGGAGTCAACTCCCTGAATACCAAAAATTTTAATTTTCTAAACCATGGCCTCAACAAAGTTTTCCAAGTACAGAATCCAATAAATTAAAAATAAAGTGTTTTGCAGCCCTGATATAGATGCTTTATAATATACATGTACAACAACTCTATAAGCAAAAATACTAATATCTTATCTTCTCATTTAGGCATCGAATCACGATCGCATAGTCTGGACCTATAATGCGCCCTTGCATCCGCATCAATTGCAACAAATACAGCAGCAACAGCAACAACAACAACAGCAGCTGCAGCAGTTTAACGCGGCACATCAACAACAACAGCAGCAGCACCAGCAGCACCAACAACAGCAGCTCCAGCAGCAGCAGCAGCAACAACAACAACACTACGGTCAGAATTCGCATTCAAATTCACATTCAAGTTCCATTAGTTCTTCGCCTCAACACTCAGCCGGCAGTCCGGCATCACCCACATCGGTCTCCTCGTCCGTCATGTCATCATCGGGCTCTAAAGGTGCGCTTGGCAATGGCGGTCAACAGCTGCAAAGTAATGGCCAAACAATGGCTAACCAACAGCAAACGGCAGCCATGCAGTCGGCAGCTGAGCAATCGCCAGCCATGGGTCTGTTACCTTGTCCAACTAATAGTAGTGCTTGTGGTGGTGGTGGTGGTGGTGTTGGGGCCGGCGGCGATCAAAGCGTCTCTGAGGCCATATCAAATATATCTAGTCCCGACTATCAAGACGACGATAATTTATTAAGTTCTCGCGATATTTTAGGCGGCATGGTACTTAGCGATCCCAGCGATTCGGACTCCACCATACTCGTTTCGGATGCAGCCGCACAGCAACGTCAGCAGCTTAAGCAGCAGCTAAAGGCACAACAGCAGCAGCTGCAACAACAACAGGCGCAGTCGGAGCACAAGCTGGTCATACAAGTGCGTGGTCTGGATAATAGCAACAATAGCAACTCAGCACGTTCTGTCTACTCCGAACTGAAGGACTCTGAAGATGATGTTGCAACGCTAACCGATGAACCGCCCACAGCCATATTGGCGCAGGCCTTGCGCGATGCCTCGCCGCCCGTTTCAGATGATGGCAGCGATGTAGAATCATTGCATTCCTATCACTACTCACCCAAGGCTGTGGATATGCCCTCGGCCATACGCCTGGCCAAAAGACTGTACTCACTCGATGGTTTCAAGAAGAGCGATGTGTCGCGACATCTTAGCAAAAAGTATGTAATCCTCTTGCAGTCTTTTTTTATATATAAAAATATAATAATATAATCCATTTGCAGCAATGACTTTAGCCGCGCCGTAGCCGATGAGTATTTGAAGCATTTCAATTTTGAGAAAAAGACTCTGGATCTGGCTTTGCGCGAATTTCTACAGCAGTTTTCCTTGTCCGGTGAAACACAGGAACGTGAGCGCGTGCTTGTACACTTTTCTAAACGCTTTCTAGATTGCAATCCAGGCACATTTAACTCGCAGGACGCTGTGCACACGCTGACTTGTGCCATCATGTTGCTAAATACAGATTTGCATGGACAAAACATGAATCGCAAGATGAGTTGTGCCGAATTTGTGGACAATCTGGCCGATCTCAATGATGGCGAAAACTTTCCCAAGGATGTGCTTAAATATTTGTATCAGGCTATCAAAACAAAACCTTTGGAATGGGCGCTGTAAGTAACAATCACCTAAAGCTGCTTGAGCTTTTATTAATGATTTTTAATTTCAGTGATGACGATGCGGCTGATTTGCAACAACGCACGAATACTGTTACAGCTGTTGGACAAAATCCTTTCCTAGATACACCCGAATCTGCTACGGCCATAGAATATAAAAAGGGCTATGTGATGCGTAAATGCTGCTATGATAGCAGCTATAAGAAAAGTGCGTATAAATTTCCCATAAACTGGTTGGATGATATTAATTACAATTGTTTGTTTGCAGCGCCTTTTGGCAAAAGATCCTGGAAAATGTTTTACTGCACGCTGCGGGACTTGGTTTTGTATTTGCACAAAGATGAGCATGGTTTTCGCAAGAGTCAAGTGAGTCCTACTATAAGGTTAGGTTAGGTTACACTGGCCGGCCACAACAAAGTGCAGCCTAGCATAGACCTTTTGGTCCTTAGCTGTGTCAAATTTGAGGTTATTACGCAAAGTGATGGTCGGTTAAAAATTTGACTTTTTTAGCGAAATTAAGTAGCCGCCCAACTTGTAGCCTGGCCACCTCTTCTAGACCGACAAACGCTGGTTCTCCTAGGGTGGTCAGACGATGTCTAGAGATGGCTGGGCAGTCGCAGAGTACTTGTGCTAGGGTCTCAGGGACTTCCGGATCCCTGCAGATCCTGCATGATTCGCTTGCCGTTAGTCCCATCCTATGCGCATGCTTCGCTAAGAGGCAGTGTCCTGTTAGCACACCCGTGATGGTCCTGCATTCAGTGCGTGAGAGTTTCATTATGAAGTTACTTTGTTTCCTGCCGTAATGAGCCAGCATGATTTTCGCTGTGTGACAGCTGTCTAGATTTTTCCATCTAGCTTCAGCTCTGCGCTTTACGTTGCACTCCAGCATAACGTAGAGATGTTTGATCGGTCGGCGTACGTCGTGTATTTGTCCCTCCGGAAGCCCAACACCGCTTTTGGCAATTGCATCCACCATTTCATTCCCCATTTTGCCTTTATGTCCAGGCACCCAGTAGATATGCAGTTTACGAACCGCAGCTAATCTCTGGATGACTGCCTGGCATTCAAGGACTTGGAAGGAGGATGTACAGTGCGATACAATAGCCTTGATAGCGGCTTGACTGTCTATGAAGAGGTTAATCTTTGTTCCAGTTGAAGTGTTGGTGCATGCCAACTCAGCCGCCTTCATTGCGGCGAATACTTCAGCCTGGAAGATGCTGCAGTGGTCCGGAAGCCTGTAACTTTGACTTACATTAAGCTCGGAGCAGTATACTCCAGCACCAACGCCCTTTTCCATCTTTGAGCTTCAGTAAATAGGTTATAGGTATTGTGACTGGGTATAAGGCCTTTACGCCAGCCGTCTTCCTCCATCGTCACCTTTACCCTTTTCCCAAATTGTAGCTGCGGTATGACATAGTCAATTTCGTCAGAGAGTCCCTGTCCTATTGAACTATGTCCGTAGCGAATGTTCTTAAAAAGACCCGCCGCTTTTAGGCGCCCAGCTGTACGAGCAGCTGAGTACTCTGCGTAGAGGTCACTCGGAAATAAGTCTAAAATGATGTTTAGCGCCGCTGTGGGTGTTGACCGGAGAGCCCCTGTAGTGCACAGCGATGCAAGTCGCTGAACGCGTGCCAGTGGCTTCAGGTATGTCGTTTTGTTTGTCGCCTTCCACCAAACTAGGACGCCGTAGAGCAGTATCGGACGAACAATTGCCGTGTAGCACCAATGCATTAGAGTGGGTGAGAGGCCCCAAGTGCAGCCCAGCATCTTTTTACATGCGTATAGGGCATTACTGGCCTTTTTCACACGCTCTTCCACATTGGCCTTCCACAGCAGCTTGTTATCCAGAACCACTCCTAGGTATCTAGTTTGCGTTTTCAGGGTCAGTAGAGTGCCGTTTAGTCTAGGTGGGGTCCACTGCGGGGTTTTGTATCTCCTGGTGAAGAGCAGTAGGTCCGTCTTCTCCGGATTAACGTCTAGCCCTGCATTAGTGGCCCATCGGTGAATCGTGTCCAGTGACCTTGTCATCAGATCACTGAGAGTTGAAAGGCATATGCCTGTGATTCCTACAGCGATGTCGTCAGCATACGCAATAAGTTTTGGGGCTCTGCCTTCAAATTGTTTTAGAATTCCGTCGACTACTAGGAGCCATAGTAGGGGAGAGATGACACCACCTTGCGGGGTTCCTCTGTTCGTTTCCCTTTAGATTATGGCACCGTTCCACTCTGCCCTTATCCTTCTGCAGTTCAACAGACTGCATATCCACCGGTAAGTGCAGCTATTCGTGTCAAGCGATTGAAGCCCCTCCTTGAGAGCTTCAAGCGACACGTTATTAAAAGCTCCGGCTATGTCCAGAAATACCGCGAGTGCGTACTCCTTGTGATCCATAGCACCTTCAATACATCGTGTCAGCGTGTGAAGAGAGAGAAACCAGATCCCAACGAGGCTCTTATGTCTTCGTCAAGGATTTTCTCGAGCGATTTGAGTAGGAAGGATGTGAGACTGATCGGCCGAAAGTCCTTAGGGTAGAGGTGGCTGGTCTTTCCTGCTTTGGGAATGAACACAACCTTTGCCTCTCTCCATGCCGTAGGCACATAACCAAGTCTCAAGCACCCTTTAAATATTGCCTTTAGCCAAGGGATCAGCAAGTCCAGGGCCTGCTGAAGCATGGCTGGAAAAATGCCATCTGGTCCCGGTGACTTGTATGGGTCGAAAGATCTCACCGCCCAGTCAACCTTGCCATGAGTGACTAAGCGCTGTATTTTGGCTTCGTCGCTGCTGTTAATCACATATTCTTGCGAGTTGATACCTGTAGGTACGGTATTTCCAGGAAAGTGTGCCGAAACCAGAGCTTCCAGCGATTCCTGACAATTACTCGTCCAGTTACCACAGCTATCGCGAATTAGGCCAGGAACAGAAGGCTGCTTTGATAGGAGTTTCCTAAGTCTGGCCGTCTCTGTTACCTTTTCGATACTGTCACAGAAATTCTTCCACGAGTTTCTTTTGGTGGTACGGACCGCTTTTTTGAATTCTTTGAGTGAATCTTTGTACTCATCCCAACACACTTCACTTTCTGCCTGCTTCGCAAGCTTGAAGATTTCGCGTACGTAGCGTCTTTGAACGCCCAGCTCCTTGTTCCACCAAGGTGGCTTGGACTTACGCCTTGCACGAGCAAGAGGACATGATACAAGATAGGCGCTGTTAAGATAAGAGGTTAGGGTTGCAACGGTTGCTTCGAGCGCGACCGTAGAGCTACTAACCATAGGGCTACCAAGTTTACGCTGAAGTGTGCGTCTGTACAGGTCCCAGTTCGTATTCCTAGGATTTCTGACAGGCGTTGCAGCGATTTTGGGGGTAAAAACGAGTGAAAAGGCTAAATATCTATGGTCAGAGAAAGAGAGTATACTAAGTACCCTCCAGTTCTCGACACTTATATCTTTTGTATGGAGAGTTATATCTAGCACGTTACTGGAGGTGGGCCCAACGAAAGTGGGTTCCTCACCCCTGTTGGCTATATACAGGCTACTACGAATTATGTATTCTAGTAAAGACTCACCTCTTGTGTTAATGTCACCGCTGCCCCATGCTGAGTGATGAGCGTTCGCATCCGCTCCAACTATCAGCTGCTGCCTCCTCTTCGTGGCTTCGTCCGCCAACTCAGGAGGAGCTCAGGTGGTGGCGCTTCGACGTCGTGGGCCATGTAGCAGGACTCGAGGAGTAGCACGTCATCCTTGCCGTCCTTTATGGCTACCGCGGTTAGATCTCCTGTGGAGAAATTTGTTATTAGAAACGAGTAGACAGATTTTCGTACAAGGACATCAGTCCTTATCTTGCCTGTAGTGTCAGGAACGTATAAGTTGAATTGCCTCGATTTTAGGCCAGAAACCAGATCTCCTGATGCCAACCACGGTTCCTGGATCACGGCAACGTCGTAGCCGCCCCCCTCTATGTTGAGGAGAAGCTCGGCTGAGGCAATTTTACTGCGGTGGAGGTTGATTTGAAGGACCTTCAGCATTCGCTTCTGGGACCTTCATGGGGTCGACTGTTACCGCCGGTTCACCCACCTCCTGCTCGTTCCTCAGCGTGGGGGAAGCTTCCAGGATTTGCTCTATCCCAAGATCGCCTTCCACTTCACCTGCGGCCAGTGTGTTGTCGTTGTTGTCAGCAGGATGGCGCTTTTTGAGACGCAGGTACACACTCCCTACGCCCCACGCCATCTTCCCGAACCTAGGGCAGAGAATATCCTCGGCCGTCTTGTTGATCTGGAGGATGAAGTTCTGGCCAGCGTTCTTATCAGCTGGCTTAGAGACGTGCAGCACCCTCCAGTCATTCGTCGGCACATCAGGATTCTGTCGCTGTAGTAGACAGAGTGCATCTTCCGGCTTCACCACGCGCGGTATTAGCACCTTCGCCTTAGGTAAAGACGGAATACTGTACCTGTCTACTACCTCAAGAGAAGCCCCTACCCATAGGCCCCGGAGTTCGACAGCAGCCGTTTTCAACCACTCGACGGTCGGGTCATCCTTACATTTCACGAGTTTAACCCCGTCAAACCAGCCCGCGCCATCGAACGACGGCATCGGCGCCGTGGGCTCTTCCCTCATTTTTACGAACATGGCCTACAGGAGTTTCATCTCCACGGCCGACCACTGCTCCTGCGTCATCTTCCCCTACGGTTGGCTACGGTCAATGAGTGCCACGGTTAAGTGCCGTTTGGCCACTACACTAGCCGTAGCCGAGTCTTCTTGGACGTCGGCATCCGCGCGGAGCATCTTTCTCAACGTCTTTGTGGCAGTAGCAGTACAACTGTTGGGACCTGCTCCAATCCCAGCAGAGGTGTGACCGCTGGCGACGCGACTTATGTCGTCGCGCCCGCCGGTGGTAGCAGTCACGCCTTCCACCGACGTCTGAACTGATATCCCAGTTCTCGTTTCTTCTTTAATAACCTCCATAGTGCATGATTTTTGATTCAAGGGGAGCGCACCCCATAGCGTTTTATGCCTAACCGCCAGGCACCACTCAGTAATGATCCGTAGCTAGCTGCTCACCGATCTTAGCTAGACATTCACTTCTCTGCGCTGGCATGCTAAAAATGCAACCAGACACAGGGTCACAAATGCCCATGGCCCGGTCGGCACCCGCGTGGAAGGTACAACTGAGTGGGTTTTTGCCGACCTTCCTATCTGTTATTTCTTTATATTTATATGTATATATTTTTGTTTTACAGATGTCCGATAATGTGCATAACGCTATACGTGTGCATCATGCACTAGCCACCAAGGCTAATGACTATACCAAGAAGCAACATGTGTTCCGGCTACAAACCGCCGATCAGGCTGAATATCTCTTTCAAACCAGTGACTCTAAGGAACTGCAATCCTGGGTAGAAACTATCAATTTTGTGTGTGCCGCTTTTTCGGCGCCACCCTTGGAAGGCGGCGTGGGCAGTCAAAAGCGTTTTCAACGACCCTTGTTGCCCAGCACACAGACCAAGCTGCTAATGGTATGAAATGAGAACTTTAAAATCAAAATATTGTAGTTTTTACATATTTGTTGTATTTGCAGAAGGAACAGCTGGACTCTCATGAGCAGCAGCTGGCGCAATTGGAGCATGAATTAAATGAGCATAAAAAAGGACCCATACCAAGCAAAGGCTTGCCGCTGCAAAACTACAAGGAAAAGGAGAGCTATTTGCAATATGAAGTAAGAATTTGTAAAAGGAAAAGTTGTCCTAAAATCATGTGGCCCGCCATATAACTTATAAACATAAAGAGCAAAAGACTAATAAGACGCTTCCTTGTTTCCCAGCTGCGACGCTATCGAACCTATGTAAGCATATTGAGCGCAAAAATGTTGGCGGATCAGCAGCAATTGGAGCTGCAGCAGCAACAGCAAACCCAGCCTGCGCATGACGAGGAGGCGGATACATTCCCTTCGGGCACGACCGCACAGCGTCCGCCAGCAGCAGCAGCAACAACAACAACGCCACAAAGTATTATTGCCCAGCAGCCAATAGCTCCGCCGCCGGCCACTTCGAACAGCAGCAGCAGGTACGGTTACCAGCCACGATCTGCCAGCGCTGCAGCCAGCTCAGCTGCTGCCGCTGCAGGAACACATGCCCAGCAGCAGCAGCAGCAAGATATTGGCTGACGCGTAATGGGAGTTTTCTCAGCTTGTGTGGTTTAAATTGCAGTATCTGTCAAAACGTTTTATTTTTTAAATCAACTTTTTAGTTTCTTGTCTTTCGTTGAGATTTTAAAATTTAGTTTTTGTTGTTGTTTTCTGTGTCGTTTTGTTTAGTTTCAATTTGTGCGACTGTGTCCTGTGTTCCAAGCATCTTTGTATTCCTTTATGCATATTTTCCGTATTGTGTTGCTTACAAATCTTTATAAATGTAACATATACATAATTAATTGTAAATATAAGCCATCAACATTTTTTGTTGTCAATGTTGCCTTTGTTGTTACGCTAAGATTAGCCACATCGAAAGCTTTAAAATATAAATTGCAACAGCTTTTTTATAAATACATAAAACATGCGTTATATACATGCATTTATACATTATGTATAAATTAGCACTTCTTATGCAAAACCAGTTAGACTTGAGAGTTGCGCGTAGGCAATAAAACTACAAAACTCTAATATATAAATAATTAGTTTACAAAAAAAAGAAGCATCAGTTTTATTTTAAACAAACCACACAATTTACTGTGAAAACTCATGATGAAAAAAGTTTTTAAAATTAGTTATAAATTAGCATTTAGCTAAAAGTTGAAAAAAATAAAAAATTCCAATTAAAAGTTGGCAAATTTTGCATAGTCTTAGTGAACTGTTTTGTAGCACTTGAATATAAACAATTTTTGGCGTTAAACGAAATTAAAAATATAACTTAAAAGAAATTCAAACTAAAGCAACAACTAAGTGGTTCAAAAGTAGCAAAGTTTAAAGTTTATACTTAGGCTTAAAGCATTAACAAACAAAAAAACATTCTAAAAACAAGTTTTACAAAAGCGCACATTAAATATTAAAAAAAAAGAACATTTTACAAACGTTTTTATTGTAAACATAATGTATACACTATCACACAAACACGTACATAAAAACATAATTACATTTGTTGTTGGTTGCACCACTTCTATAAGCAAAAGATGTTAAATATTGTGGCTTACTTCTTTTATTATTATTTTTATTTTTTTTTGTGCTGATAAACGATGTTTGCATTTGCGATAGCAAGCAAGGACGAAGAAATAGAAATTAATATTTCTTTTTTATTCGGTTCAACAATATAACGCAGTCCGTTTGATCCTTTAAATGTTTGACATAACCTCTAAAAATGTGAAAAGAAGTTTGCAACCTGACTGGACTTCGAATTCTGCTTTGGCGAACCTCAAAGCATTACTTAAATATGATCTAATCAAACAGGGTATTTTTAGATTTTATATTTTGCTGGAGCTTTAAGCGTTTTTGTAAAAATTTGATCTAAATTAAGAAATTAAGGAGTTAGGCCACCTTCACGACCAAAAATCAATTCATATATTAGGGATTTTTTTAAGTAAAAACCGAAGAATGTTGAGCAAATTCATAATAATAGCTTCAATAAGTATACATTGTGTTTATTAAAAATGTATCGAATTTTTTAATGGAAAAATAACGTCAGTATTGTCATTTGATCGAAGCCTCTCTAACAGGCCAAGTACAACTGGTACGCAGTGTAGTGGGCACAATTCTCGTCTGATTGCAATGAACTAAATTTTTTTATATTATAAATAAGCAATTAGCTATAGCGTGACGTAGGATTTTGATGAAATTGTGAATGGTCTGAAAACAGCGAAAGATTCCGCAAAAAATCACGGTTTCTTCTATGTTTCTCATTGGATTGTTATAAAAAAAAAGTATTCCTTCTAGCGTGAAAATCCCACGTGACGCACAAGCTGATAGATTTATGTAAATTTTTTGTTTAAAAAAATGGCGTATGTAAAGTTGGGCACGGACGACTTTGGGATACTCTTTACCAATAGCTTCATAAAGAACCAAAAACAGAAGAGTTTTTAAATAAAACTTTTTTTTTTGACCGTTCGTTCCTATGGGAGTGTATGATATAGTCAACCGATTTCGAAAAAAGACCTGAATGCCGAATTAAGTTCAAACATCTTTACAAACAAACGAAACAAAACGAATTTTGTATAAAAAACGTTTTTTTTGGACCGATTCGTCCTATGGGAGCTATATGTATATATATATATATATATATGATATAGTCTACCGATTTTAATAAAATTTGATGCAGTGCTTAAAACCTATAAAAAACTTACAAGTGCCCAATTTAATTCCAATATCTTCACAAACAAACGAAACACAACAAATTTTGTTCAATAATCTATTTTTTGGAAGATCGGCCCTATGGGAGCTATATGATATACTCAACAGAATTTGTTCAAATTTGGTACAATGCTTGGGTACTCTAAAAATTTCCAAACGCCAAATTTGGTTACGATATCTTTATTAAAAACGATATATAGCGAATTTTGCTTTAAAAAAGTTATTTTGGCCGGACCGATCGGACAATATATGATATAGTCTACCGATTTTTATAAAATTTGGTGCAATGCTTAGGACCTTTTTAAAACTGACAAGTGCCAAATTCAATTCCAATATCTTCACAAACAAACGAAACAACAAATTTTTGGAAGATCGGCCCTGTTGGAGCTATAATATAATCAACCGATTTTGTTCAAATTTGATACAATGCTTGGGTATTCTAAAAAATCTCTGAATACCAAATCTGGTTACGATATGTTTATTAAAAAATTGAATATAGCTAATTTTGTATAAAAAAAGTTATTTTGGCCGATGGGTCCTATGGGAGCTATAAGATATAGTCATTTAGATCAAATTTGGTACAGTGCTTGGGAACTGTAAAAAACTTTTGAATACCAAATTTACGATATCTTCATGAGCAACCGAATTATTCATCTAAAACTTTTTTTTTTCGATGTCGTCTGAAACACCCCTATGGAAGCTAAATAAATTAACCCCGATATCGATGAAATAAAATAAACTTTTCTCCTATGGAATAATATGGGATCTAATGTGAAAGTTTGGTTACTCTAGCTCTTACCATTTCTGAGATCTAGGCGTTCAAACGGAAGGACAGGCGGACATGGGTATATCGACTTCACTATTCACCCTGATCATATTTTAGGTAACTTTGGGGTGTCTCCGACGACTCCTTCTATATGTTACATACACTTTCGGCTTGCACAAACTGAGTATACCCTTTGTACCATACGGTAAAGGGTATAAAAATATGCAAACTGCTTCAATATTAGACTCTACCTAATTATGGTTACAAATGATCTCGAATAACAATTTTTGGTAAGCTGATTCATGTGGCTCTAATGAACAAATCCACAACCAAATTTTATCGATACGGACCCCCCAACCCCCGCAATCGATTTACCGTGTTTTCTCCCATACCCCTCAACATATCAACTTGAAACTTGCCCCATATACTTTAAATAGATTTTATGACGTAACGTTTGAGTTTCATTTCAATCGCTAAAAATTGTCAGAACTTATAGGTATAAATATTGAATTTCAACAAAAAAAAGTGTATTCAATTGGAAAGTTAGTAGGAATATGCAGAAAACATTTTCTCCAGAGAAAAAGTCCAGGGTATTGCACTGTCGGGGACCCTCGACTGTACCACATTTTTTTACTGAAACTTTTAGCGTTTTTGTATAAGTTTTATCTAAATAAAGAAATTAAAAATTTGGGCCTCTTTTTATGGTTTAAAAAAATTATTTCCAAATTGCAAAGGGGCTTTTTAATCATTTCATAGGACATATTCTATAGACAGAGCGAAGAAGCTTCATTATGACTAACTCGATCGATTTTTTTCGATTTTCCTACAAATTTAAGAGTTTGAAAAAGGTGTCAGCACTTCCATTAAACTAAAAGCCTTTTTTTCTTATTATTTTTGGCATTTTACGACTAAGGGGACTTTTCTCTATATTTAAAGGCACACTTAAAATTAAGTTTATACAAATATAACTATTTTCAAATGAGTTAAATTTTATAGAGAGCGGCTTTCCGTATCGCAATTGTAAACATCGCTTAAGTTTGATTTATAAGCTTAATCTCATACTCTTAAAAGCAGTGTATATAAAATATTCATGTGCTAACAAGTGGACATAATCATGCAAATATAAAAAAAGAACAAAAATTGCAAAAAAGGTTTAATACTAAAATTGCAACTCGTTAAACGTTGTTGTTGCTGTTTATCCCAAGCATTTTATACGTTTTGTTTTACACCAAAAAAACACCTCGCAAAAGGATGAGTTCGAAAACGAAACAAAAAGCAAACAAATTCTTACATTTTACAGATGGTTTGATGGCGACTGCTGTTGTCGTGCACTCTGGCGGCATTTGCACTTTTCGAAAGATACTTAAAGAAAAAACCCGATTTGACAAACCAAACTAAACCCAAAATTTTTGTAGCTCCAGCCTTTGCTTAGCAACACAAGACAAAAAAAAAAAAACACTAAACAATTATGCACTGGATGTAAACGACACAACAAGAACAACAAAGAACAAAATGGGGTCTCTCTTAACTCTCGCAAGTCTTAATTCTAAATGTTTAAATGTGAGCAAGCAAAAAAAAATATTTCAAAATTCTATGTTTTATGTGCATAGTAAATAGCTTGGCTGTATAAGAAAATAAAATGTATTACTTTTTTTTTAAATGCTATTAAATTTTTTATTTATAATTGTTTTTGCAGAAAAGAGAAGAAAAAGAAATAATTTTGCTTTTCATTTCTCTCTATTGATTTCGACTACTTTTTTAAAACTTAGCAATTGGTAAGTTAAACACACACACAAATTAATTGTTTTTATTTTTTTATATTTACTAAATATTTATATTGTTTTTTTTTTGTTTGTACACAGCCGCAATTATCCATGAAAATACTCTATGCCGTTTGCTGTTCAGCACACACACAGTTCCACAAAACAACACACACACCACCAACCACCACCACCACCACACCAACATACTGATGAGGAAGAGAGATTGCGAAGAATGTGATCAGTCATAATAACGCTCCTTTTTGGAGAGTTTTATAAATGATCCCTGGTCCCGCTTGCACACTTAATAAGTGAGAGGCGCCAAGAATCTGCCAATTTATTTGAATTTATGTAAATTTAATGCTAACTTTAGTTAAAGTTAAACAACAAATTGGAATTTATGCTATTTGAAAGTTTTGCGCGTGTTGCATATGCATGTGTGTAATGCTGTGTATGTAAACGGTTGTTGAACAGCTGTTTGAGAAGTTTAAAAATGGCTGCCTAAAATATGTTGCAGTTGGCAATTATCGATTGAATTAATCGAAAATAATTTTAAAGATTTTCGATAAATTATGAATTATTTCAAAATGTAGATGATAAAAACTTAAATCTGCAGCAATAATGCTTTGAATTAAAGCAACAACAAAAAAATGCAATTCTTAAATCAATTTAGAACAAACTTTAAATATTTACTGTGTACTCTTTATGAAAACCAATTACATTTAAACATTTTTTTAATGTGCTTAAAATATTTAGTATACTTTAGGCAACTGCAAAGTTTAAATTCGAATTAAACAACATTAATTTTGGAATACTTGATAAAACATTCTTTGTAACGTACGTTTCTTCAAATTCAAACAGAAAAAAAGATAAATTTCAATATTTTATTTTGTATTGTATACACGTACATGATATATTTTTTATATTTTGTTATTTAAAACTATTCAGATCAGTGTTTGCGTTTACTACTCCATAGCAGCAAAAGAGAGCAAAAATCTGCTGCCATTTTGTTTGTTGTGCTCTATGCTGTGCTTCTGTACTAACAAAATGGCAGCAGGAGCAATAGCAGAGCGAATTTTTGCTCTCTTTTGCTGCTATGGAGTAGTAAATGCAAACACTGTTTAAAACTATTCAGATAGCTTAAGAGTCTTCATAATAAATTCTATAAAGTTTATATTTTACATAAAACTGCTTATAAACATCACTCAATTCGTTTATTGCCAAAGACTGCGCAACAGCTGTTTACATATACAAACTCCATGCATATATAAACATAAACACATATATAAATTTATATACATACTTAAAACATTACCTATGCTATCATTATAAATGATAAAAATTAATAAATAAAAACTTTTGGCTTCAACTAGTTTGTTGCCGATAAAAAAAAAAAACGAAATCGAGAAAAGAATTTCTAATTATGTATATGCCCAATTGTTAGCTGAGCGCATATAAGCGTAAAATAATATAATTAAGTACACTTGCTCTCCATTATTATGATGCATATATATATATTTATTTGAACAACAATTGGTTTATATTACGAGACATGTCCACGTAGTTAGAATATGAAATTTATTATGCAATAAAATTTAAACACGAGCATACATAAGTTTAACGTATCTTATATATATATTTTATATTATATATTGTGTAATTATGTAAATTTAAACTGTATAACAATTGTTTATAATAATTTTAAACAGTTCTATTCAAATGGCAATAAACTAAATCTACATACAAATAAAATATTAAACTTAACAATATCATTTCAGTTGAGCAAAAATGTTTATACAAGGCAATTTCTTATACATATAAAATAGGAATGTTTGGAATTAAAGAACTTTATAAACTTAAATTAGTGTCGCAATTTACTCTTAATTGAAAATAAAACTAAAATAACTCAGAGACAGTTGATATGCAATATATATATATATTATATATAGAGAAATAAAGCTGAAACAAATAAGCTTTCATTATATAAGCGCAATTATATATGAATACATGCATATATAAAAAGCAAGTTATATATTAAACATGTATGCTAATTATAAACTGAAAATGTGAGCAACCCAACAACAATCACATTAAAAACTTCCAAAAAAAAAAGAGCTTAAACTCGTTATTCATTTTACGTCTCTTTTTTGAATGTAAAGGACGTATCTGTTTCCTCCAGCATATTCTCCAGGCGCAGACCAAGCTGATTGCGCTGTAAATCTACCTTGATTACCGAAGCAGTAATGCGATCTCCTATGCTGAGTTCCTGATTATTCATGTGCGTCTTGTGTATTAATCCATCACGTTCCACACCAACGTCCACAAAGGCTCCAAAGTGGGTGACATTGTTTACAACGCCTACAATTTATTTATTTGAAGATCAATATACAATACAAACAGTTGATTGGTTTAAATTAAAGATAATACAGAGTACAAACAGAAACTTATAAAAAAAATGTTATAATATATGAACGGTGCACCGATTTGGATTCGTCTCCGCAGACAGAAATTTACATTAAAAAAAAGTACACCGTATAATTTCAGCTCTTTAGCACTTATAGTCTCTGAGATCCTTTTGCTCATACGGCCAAAGAGATTTGGATATATCGCCTCGGCTGTTGATGCTCATAAACAATATTATATACTACTGTGTCCAAAAATTAGTAGGAATTTTTTTTATCATTATTTATACTTCCAAATCAACTTCGTCCCATTCAAAATTGTCCCCTCCCGATATAATACACTTATGCCACCGCTTTTTCCAGTCCTGGAAGCATGCCAAAAAGTCTTTTTCCGACGTTTAATGTCTTCAATCGACTCAAAACGTTTTCTTCGCAGTGGTCTTATGAGTTTTGGAAATAGCCAGAATTCACACGGAGCCAAATCAGGTGATTAAGGTGGCTGCGGAACGATATTGGGTGCATTTTTGGCGAAAAAGTCATGAATAACACAGGTCAACATGGTTCAGTTTTGGAAAGCTAAGAGTCATTTCCGAAGTAATTTGGTTCGTAGAATCCGAATCTGGCGTCAGAACTGGGCCATAACGTCAGGATTTTGAGATATTTGAGGTTATGTACCCAATAAATGGCGTTTTTTCCTACATTTGATGTTATGTACATGGCGCAAAAATTTTTTTAGGTCTTTCTCTCCAGTTACATCATTTAGTACAACTCTTACCCTTTAATTTAAGGGTTCAAGAGATCAATTTTTTCGCAAAGTTATGCCTTTTCGAAGTTACGAGATATATTCCTTCGGCGTCAAGCGTTTGCAGTAAGCCTTTGAGATAATAATTTTGTACTGAGTAATTTCTCTTGAAAATTTTGACTTGAGGGTTTTTGAGGTCGCTAAGAACGGATATGAAGTCGGAATAATGATATTTGCATTTCCAATATGGCGTATTCAGGATGACGAATTCAGATTTGCAAGAAACTTGTTAATATTGAAAAATTTTCCAAGTTTACATTATATAACCAGGTCTACAAATACAGGGGTCATGTGAGTTGTTGGAAAGCTAAGGGTTATTTCCGAAGTAATTTGGTGCGTAGAATCCGAATCCGGCGTCAGAACTGGCCCATCACGTCAGGATTTTGAGATAGTGCTGTTTTTCGAGAAAATGCAACATTTTTGGTATCAATCGAGACTTGACAATATTTGAGGCCCAAAACATCAAAATGGTATTAATTGATCCATTTGATACGCCAATTTCATCAGCAATGTCTCATATAGTCAATCGACGGTTTGCAAGCACTAATTCTTTTTCTTTTTGGAAGTGAGCATCGTCAGTTGAGGTCGATGGTCGACCAGGGCACTCTTCGTCTTTAACGCGTTCTCTACCTTCTTTGAACAATTTATACCAATCATGTGTTATTGATTTTGGTAGAGCTTGGTCTCCGTAAGCCTTCTTCAACATTTTTAACGCTTCTGCAGCATTTATTCCATTCAGGAAACAAAATTTTTTTTTTTGTTGAATAATTTCAGACATTGTAAAGTTCGCCAAATTCACTTTTTGTGTCGCACAAAAACAAGGGTAACTCAAACACTTATGAATATTTTACAGTTTATAGCCGAATCCGAATCCGGCGACTTTCTATTGCAAATAGCTTCTTTGAGCTAGCGATGCCAGTGCTAGGCAAATGCACAAATGCTACTGCGCGGAATCGAATCCTATGCTTCAAAGACAGCTCAGAAAAAAGTAAGAGTTAAGGGGTTGCAGAGCAGCTGATAGGTTGAAGATTTTAGGTGAGACAGGTAAGTAAGGAATACTATGCAAAGAAGACTGAGCTTGATCATTATAGAGCAAGATCGTGAAACATTGCGTAGATAGCAAAACAGAAAGGTAGGAAGATATTAAGAAATCTGTAGACAGATAGACTGAGACCGATAATGAATTAATTAAACAGCGAATCGGTAATGTTTACTTTTTCTGTAAAATTTTGATTTTCCCACATCGAATGGTAAAAATAAGTAGGGATTTTAAAAAAACTTATGTGATTAGAAGAGATGTGCTTCATATGGCAGAACAGTTTAACGTCGGGCGGAAGAAGAATTAAACAGATAATAAATAGCCTGGATAATCTGTATTGAATAAAGCTCGCAAGGGAGCCCCCTAGTATAATATAATTAATGATATGTAGTTTGCCACTGATTCGTTGGGGGAATGCAGTTGCCCGAGTGCCAGCTATACACCAACCCACAGCCAATTGTGGTCAGTGGCAAAACGAGGACCCACAGTCAGAGTGGTTGGATCCAAGGTGATTTAAAGCAGCTCTCATCAAACCGGAAGCATAAAATTTACTTGAGAGGAAACGCACCTGGTCATTATAATTCGAACATAAAACTTTAAAAGGCTCATGTAAAACATAATTGTTAGTGTATCTCTTAAGAGAAGAGGAATACAGAAGATGTGAAAGCTGAGGGCAAGGAAATAGGCTGAGGCCGAGCTTTTGAATGGATTTAAATTCGTCAACAATCATATGTGGTGGCCGAAAAGTTTGCATAAGATAATCTATCTGCCTTTAGATCAAAAAGTTTCCGGAAAGGCGTTTTTTAAAAGGCACGCGCAAAATGTATCGGTATATTTCCTTTTTTATTAGGTTGGTAGGACTGTTTTTGACATCTTGTCATAATTTCAGCGCAATTGACTTATTAGCATTGGTTTGGCAGCTGTTGTTGTTAGTTGAAAAAAAGGACGCTCTTCGATATTTGCCATGAAATAATGTGTATCAACGAGTTTGTTTGAAATTTTGTGTTGCGAATGAATTTTCGTGTGCCGATAATGCTTAAGATGTTGCAAAAGGCCTTCACTGAGGACTGTATGTCCAAAGAACTGGCATACAAGTGGTACAAATTGTTCAGAGAGGGTCGTGAAGACGTCACTGATTTGCCTTGTTCCGGTCGTCCTTCAACATCAAATACCGAAGAAAACGTCGATGCAGTGAAGAAAATTGTGCTCGAAAATCGTAGTGCCGGTATTCGTGAGATTGTTCAGACCTTGGCATCTCATATAGATCAGCCAGATACGACATTGTGGTTGAAGTTTTGGGCCTAAAACGCGTCGCGTCCCAACTCAAGTTGCCAAAAACCATGAAAGTGTTTTTTCACCATTTGGAAATTTTAAGCTCAAATTACGACAAGATATCATATTCGCTAGCCTTAAAAATGTTTGGCGTTCGAAAACCATACATATGATGACCAAAACAACGATATTTAACGCTTGCGCCAGATAGCGTGCTGCTACACGGATCTGAATCATGGTTTGTTACTACTGCAATTACACAAAAACTGCAAACCTACGTGAACAGATGTCTCCGGCCGATACTAAGAATCTGGTGGCCAAGAACGATTCGTAAGGAACGGTTGTGGGTAACAACTAAACAATTGACGATCGATCAAACAAATATCGAAGCAAGGAATATCATAAGCTGGGACATACCCTGCCCAGCCCTATCGACGAAATGGCACATAGAGTATTAGATTGGAACCCTCAGGCAGAAGAAACCGCGGACGTCTAAAAAGTACATGACGAAGGTCAATTAGGCGAGAGACGAACAAGTCTGTCAGCCAACTTCGAGTAATAGCACAAAATAGAATATAGCCGGTTCATTTATCTGTAGATAGACTGCGCCTTCTTAAATTTCGATCCTTTCTCGGAAACTTGTTAGATTAATAATGGTAATCAAAATCAACCATACGCAACCTAATGAATGAAGAAATATACCGATTCATTTTGCGCGTGCCTTTGAGATCGAACCTTTCCGGAAACTTTCTGATCAATGGGTGTGAGATTAGCTATAGATCTTCACATTTAGAACGCCTTTCACGCCGCTGCGAGAACTTAGGATCTCGTAACGCGATACTAAGTCTTCATAAGACGTATCCGCCGCTAGGCGGAGGCCAAACTGTAGAATAATTTGAGGATTGCCATGGCGTAGGGGGGCCTCGTCTTTAAGGAATCGTTACAAAGGGCTGGCGACGAAAACGAAGCAAGCAAAGGCAATCCTGGAGTTAAAGCAGAAGCGTAGCACAGGGATGCGGAAGGCGCAATTGAGGGTCAGGGGAAGGTGCCGGTACTAAACACATCGTGTAAAATAATAAGCATATAAGGCGTAAACACCTAGTACCCCACAGGTTAGTTAGGATTTACCATATAACCTGTTAAAGTCATGCCCACTCAGCTAGGCACACTTTAAATGAGTAACATTGTCACACTACCAGCAAGTTAGGCAACGATGCTTATCCCCAGCAAACAAAATCTTTTCTCAACCGATCCTACAATTCTTACTGGGTATAAATGAAGCAAAACGAATAAATGAGTTCTCTTAAGAGATAACAATAATAATAATTAAATAATTAAATAAATCGAACAAATAAATTTGTAAAAAGAAATTGATTTAAATCATAAATCTATACAGCGTAGCTACTTTACTTAATATCAGTAGTGAAACTCCCCAACTAGCTATCACTTACACCTAATAAGTTTTCTTACTAAACTTTAGGCGCGGAAGTTCTCTTTCAATAAAATTGGAACAACGTGGTAAGTACTCCTTACTTATTTTCTGTTTAGTAACACTATCTTCTTCACCTATGCACTAGTTATATAGTTAAATATATATGATTTAATAAATAATACTACTACCACCAAGTTGAAAGAAAAGTTGAGTCAATGACGATCTTACGATGGTGGGAAATGCAACAAATTCGTCCTTTGTGTAACTCTACTAGAATAGTGCAGACTTTTTTTTTTAAAAGCCAACCAAAAAGGTATCGCAAGGTACATGAGCTTAGGTTTGTACACAATTGCATACCATAACTTTATATTTTGATTTTTACTACATCTAAAATAAAAACTCACCAGTGACAACATCGCCAATGCTGAGATCATTCAAACGCGTCACACCTTGTTTGAAGAGTGGACGTTTGTCTAGATCGGTACGATAATCTTGTAAAAGCTCCCGCTGCAAGGCCACCAGTACGAATTTAATCTACACAAAATCAAAATTATAATTTACAATATTTAATATTTGTACCAGCAACACTTACGCGTTCCATGTGCAGTTGATGTTCTTGGGCCAGCAGCTCCAAATTATTTTCCGATGTGGCAAATTGCTTTATGCGCATTATAAAACCTGGTTTTCCTATGTCCTTGAGTTTTAAATCACATTTGTTTATGATACTAAAAAGAACAAATTATAAAAATAATTACATAAATTAAAGTTTATTAAGAAAATTTCAGAAAATGTCCAGAACACCGATCTGCACCGCTCCCTTTCCCAAAACGGACAAAGTTAAACCTGCTGTCTACGATCGAAAACAGCCACCAGAATATAAACCATGCTGGGAACCTCCTTTGGCTATGAGACCTGATGTACAATTCGGCCCTTGTTGGGATTATTCGCCACAAAGTTATAAGCGTCATCCATTACCACTGCCTTGCCGTGGCACAACTATACCCAAGGATATGTTGGTACCGAACTTCAATAAATGTAAACCTTTATACACAAAGTACGATTTCAAATTGGAGCAATGTGTGCATCAGCAGATACTTATCGTCGAACAAGAGTTATTTAAATTAATGCGAGAGTTTCCCAAGATTAAAGGGGTGCAACTTAACATGGCCAAGCGGATGCGCTATCACTCTACACGCTACCGCATGCTTGTCGAGTAAGTTGATAACATAGTGTGGACCTTAAATGTAACATAAAATTTACAGCGGCGGTTGCTGCACGAAGATTTATCCAGAGTATTTAAGTCGACTGACTGAAAAGCGCGCTTTATGCGAGTTTCAAAAGGCCTACGATGCCATAAATCAGTCCAAGTAAGTAATTGACAAATAACAACCCATTATTGTTAATTAAAACAATATCTTTTGTTAGCAATGAATTTGGAGAAGCTCTAATGTCTGTTAAGAAAGCCGTATCTGAGTTAGAAACACGCATTGAAAAGCTAGATTTGACTTTAGAGAGCCCATTTCTACTTGGCGAAGGTTGCGGTTCACCCAGTTTTTTTACAGTCATAGAAATGATAGAAGACTTATATGACTACTTTTTTTCTGTGGCCAAAAAGTACAAGTGCTGGGCACAGCTAATGGATCCAGCTAAAGAGTTTTCTATTGAGGATTACGTAAAGTTGTTGCAAGCCGAATGCAAATTTGACACTTTTATTGCAGCCGGCACTGAGCAGTGTACTTGTAAGCGTTGTAACAATAAGAATCCATTTGAAAAACATATACCCTGCTGGTGTCAGCGACGTAGCCTTTGCGAGGAACGCATGACGCAAGTGCCAACCTATCGTTGCCCAACCGAAATAGATGTTAAAGTGACAGACAGTGAACGTAGCAAACCTACAACAAGCTCATCCGCACGTTTCGAGGCGAAAATGGAAAGGGTCAAAGAAAATCGGGAACACGAATTGTCTTTCCAATCAGAACATGAAGCACATATTATGTAAAATAAAATAATATATATTTTTGATTAACTTACCTCTCAGCCACTTCATAACTTTCGGGATGCACCCAAGTACAGTCTAGCGGATTTTTTAAGCGACCGCCCAAGCTAAGCGGCTCAATGCGTATAAAGCCGGCACATTGTACAAACGATTTTTCACCAATGCTGCGAACTGAAAGCAAATCCTTGCGTGTTTGAAAAGGTCCTTTCTCTGTGCGATAGCTGATTATTTTTTCAGCTTTTTTCTCTGACAGACCCGCAATGTGCCTGTTAAACAAAAAAAAAAGATTATTAAGCACGCAAAACTTAAAGAAACTCAGCAGAATGTAAACATATTTTAGTTCTGCTCCTAATCTTCTATACTTACTTGAGCACACTTAAACTGGCTGTATTAAGATCCACTCCCACAAAACTTACACATTCTGAGACTACATCATTTAGGGACTCTGATAAGATTTTTTCATTGATATCATGCTGATACATGCCCACGCCCAAATTTCGTGGCTCTATCTTGACATACTCACTTAATGGATCATTTAAACGACGCGCTATGGATACTAAAAGAAATAAATTAGTTGTAAATCAATTTTTGTTTTTAAAGATATAAACCTGCGCTTATTTCATTTGTGTCCATATTTGGAAATTCCTTGCGAGCTACATCACCGCATGAGTAAATAGAAGCTCCATTTTCATTAACAATGCTATAGCTCACGGAACGACTGTCCAAAATACCATCTTTAAAGAGTTTGGTCAGCCACATTTCTGTTTCACGACAACCGGTTCCATTACCCAAAGCTATGATTCCGCAGCTAAACAAAAAATAATACATTTTTGTTGGTTAAATCAACTTTCAAAGAGGTGTACAGATAGAATAATAGTTTTGAACTATTTATAAGGGAAAAACTTACTTGTGCATAGATAAAACATCCAACAAAGTTTTCGTGGCTACTGTTAGATCACTATTGCGACCAAACGGGTATATAACACCCGTATCCAATACATCGGCTGTTTCAGATATCATAGCATATTTACAGCCATTTGTAAATCCTGGATCAATACCCAATATGCGTTTGCCTTTGAGCGGAGACATCAGCAAAAGTTGCTTTAAATTCTTAGCAAACACTTCAATAGCTGCTTTTTTGGCCTTTTCTTTGAGCTCGCTGCGCACCTGCCGGCACAACAACGGATGCACTGCGAATTGAAAAATATTTTTATGCATTAATATTTCAACACAATTATAAAAGCACTTACACTTTTTTAAAAAACAATCTTCCAATGCTTTACCAAATAATTCGGAGCGTAGTGGATACTGCATGCCTTCTGCCATGTATTGAGCAGATATAAAGCGAGTCAAGTCATTTTTAAGGTATACAGATGTCTCCATTTTGACAGTCAGAAACTTATGGCTCTCGCCGCGATTTATAGCAAGCGTTTGGTGCGGTTTAATGGTCTTAATGTCAGACTGAAAGTTGAAATAATTTTCAAACTTGCTACTATCCAACTTCTTGTCTTTAAAAGTAACTTTTGAATTTTCCGACGATTTTTCCGACTTCTTAGTTTTAGATGCCACCTTAGCCTGGCTGCACTTAAGCAGAATACGATGCACGTTTTGTCTGTAGATTTCTTTAAATAGATTACGGAAAAATTGTCGAATAAATTAAGTAACTTACAGGCGTCTCAGTTCCTCCAAGACAATAGTGTTTTTGCTGATCTTGTGGGACATTATATTACAAATACCTTCCATAACTAGTGACTCTGAAGATAAGCTTTGGTTGCTAGGATCCACTATAGACGATAGCTGCACTTTTGGGGAAGTGCCATAAAGCAAGTTATCTGCGTACTGTTCCAGTCCCAAGGCTTTGGCGCGTTCAGCTAAGGATCCCTTACTAGCGGGTTTATAGGGTGCATACTAAGATAAGTTTTGATAAAAAAAACAACCAATCATGAAAACATAAGTGAAAGCTTACCAAAAATTCCAGCTCTTCGTTCGTTTTGGCACACAACAGCTCCTCACGTATTTCCGTATTCAACACCTTTTCTTTTTCTAGCTTATTGACAATGTTTTCGGCCTTTTTTCTCAAATCTACAATTTCTGTATAGCTATTTCGTATGTCACGCAATCGTTCTGGTGTTGCGTGGTCTACTAGATCACGTCTGTAGCGGCATATAAAAGGAATAGTATTTTCATTCTCAAAAAGTTTTACAATATTACGTGCTGCTGTTGTCGGTATGTGCTCTGTTTCGGCTAGAAGCTCATCTATGCTCCACACTTTGCGTCGTTCCCAGAATGAACTGCGACCAGTAGAAGTTGGCACACTTGCTGTTAGCGCATTTGAATCTGCAACTGATGATTCTTCGTTACTAACATTTGGCGCCACATTTTCAGTGTCCTTTTTTTGGCTTCTTTTTTTCTTTGCTGCGGGTGCTCCTGAGGAGGTGGTACCCTCTTTGGTCGAAGCGCTGCGTTTATGGTTTTTGGCACTAAAAAAAAGTTGAGTATAATTTTACGAATTAACAAGTAAATAAAAAATAACTTACATGTTAGCTGTTATAGCAGCTGCACGATCTTGTCGTCTTTTCTCATTCCTTGGCTCCATAGGTTCATAGTCATCATTTATCTCTATGGTGTCATTCTCGGAATCTGAGCTAAAAACTATTGTTTTCTTAATGGCTTGACGTCGCGGACGTGCAGACATTTTAATAATTATAGTTTCAACCTGCCAAGGAAATTGCAACTTTTTGCCGGCAATGCTGCTTGTGAACCGATAATTAATGGGTCGCGTCGATAAATCAAACCATGTCAGCTGTTCTTATCGGGCTTGTTGCACAATAAAAATGCGATTACTCGATAAAATGATTATTTATCAGCTGTGCATGCGGCGTGTGCGGTGGCCGTTAGTAAATATTTCTTTATTATTGTTTTAAGTTAGTTTTTAATTAAAATGCTACACAAAGTCGTCATCAATATCGCACAGCTGCGTGGAAAACTGCTCAAATTGCAACTGGATGCTGTGAAGCGATTTTATAGCAGCAGTATAAACAAAAATGATATTCGAAATATCGGCATTTTGGCGCATATAGATGCAGGTGACGAATGTACCCACTTGTTTGAAAAAACTTTTAAGCAATATCTTGAAATATTTTTATAGGCAAAACAACCACCACTGAACGCATGCTGTTTTATGCCGGCAAAACTCGTGCTCTGGGTGAAGTTCATCGCGGTAATACAGTGACTGATTATCTAACACAGGAACGGGAGCGTGGCATAACGATCTGTAGTTCAGCCGTAGCTTTCCTATGGAATGGCAAGCGGTAGGCATGTCTGCTAAATAAATTTTTTTTCATTATTGACTTTTAAATTTGATAGCATTAACTTGTTGGACACGCCGGGGCACATTGATTTTACTATGGAAGTGGAGCAATCATTATATGCAGTGGATGGTGTTATCGTGGTTCTAGACGGCACAGCTGGCGTTGAAGCTCAAACTCTTACTGTATGGTCTCAAGCAGCAAAACATAATCTACCTAGAATAGTGTTTGTCAACAAAATGGATAGACCAGATGCAGATTTTGATAAATGTGTGAGTGATTTGAAATCAAAGCTGGATACACAACCTGTTTGTACGCAATACCCAGCAAAAACGGACGAGGGACAATTGTGTGCGCATAGAAAATTAAATATATCTTCAAAAGTATTACAATCTAAGATTTTTAGGCATACATGATGTCATAACTTTGGAGCAGTTGGTTTGGCAGAATAGCAACTTAGGACGCACCTATAGCAAATTTTCCATAGAGCCTTCGAATACATTGCGTGCTTTACAGGATAAACGCAATGAACTCATCGATCAGTTATCTGGCTTAGACGATGAATTAGCCGATGTTGTTATAAGCACGGAAAGCTTTGATAAGGTCAGCAACGAACTTATTGTTAAAGCACTGCGTCGTGCCACGTGCCAGCAAAAGGTTGTGCCAGTATTGTTGGGCTCTGCATACAAGAACATTGGCATACAGCGTTTAATGGATGCAGTCAACGATTACTTACCTGCACCGCATGAACGCAACCAAATATTTGAGTGTTTTGGGTAAGAAAAGCGATATAGTATACTTAAAAAATTTGTATTAAACAGTCAGCATTTTAGCAACGAACTGGCGGGCAAAGTTTTTAAAATTGTGCACGACAAACAACGCGGTGCCTTAACTTTAGTGCGAGTTCTACGTGGCGAGCTAAAAAAAGGTATGCGCTTAGTATGCTCTCGGGGACAGGCTGAAGTAGTTTCCAAGATCTATGAACCACTTGCAGATGAATATCGCGAAGTCAATGCAGTATACGCCGGTGATGTGGCCATTTGTGCAGGCTTAAAGGTAAAAGCTATTAAAATGTTGCGTATACCGTTTATATTTTGTATTTATTTTTTAAAGTCTACTGTAACTGGGGATCTGCTTACAAGCAGTCAAACTTCTTTAAAAAATGCACAAAAACGCTTGCAAAAGAACCAGTCTACAACAGCTGCAGTAGCTGAAGAGGAATCCGAAGAATTGAATATTATAAATGATATTTTTGCACTTGAGCCGCAAATACCTGATGCTGTGTACTTCTGTTCTATTGAACCACCCAGCGTATCCTACCAAACTGCCATGGAGCATGCACTTAAGCAACTACAGCGCGAAGATCCCAGCTTGAGGGTCAGCTACGATGCAGTCACAGGGCAAACAGTGCTTGGTGGCATGGGCGAGCTACACATGGATATAATCAAGTCGCGTATTCTTAGCGAGTATAAAATTGATGTTGACTTGGGTCCACTGCAAATAGCCTACAAAGAAACTATAGAAGCGCCTGTGAAAACAACGCTAAGTGTGGACAAAGAAATTGCTGGCAGCAAACAAATTGTGTCAATAACTTTGGAACTAGTTAACGACCAAAATGAGCTGTTTAGGTATGTACCATAGTAATTAATTATTGTTAAGAAAAAAAAACATAAGTTTCTATTAAAACTTTTAAACAAAAGTTTAGATAAATCACCTGAAAACATGGCAAACTTAAATACCATACGCCCACGCATTGTACAATTAATACGCAAGGGCGCAGTAGGAGCGTTGGAGCGTGGACCACGTGTAGGAGGTCAGGTGGTGGAAACACAAATACGTCTACACAATGCAACCATTGGACGTGGAACTGCGGATTCCTTTATAATGGCAACGGCAGGCCAATGTGTGCAAAAAGTCAGTAGACTTTTTAAGATTGAAAAATGCTTCAAACTCAAGCTCTTTTATTTTTGCAGCTGCTCAGTATGAATGACACTCGCTTGTTGGAACCTATAATGGCGCTCCAAATAGTTGCGCCTAACGAACGGATCTCAGCTATAATGGCTGACTTGTCAAGGCGACGTGCAGCTGTAAATGATGTGCTACCCAAAGGAAATAGAAATAAAGTGCGTAACTATAAATATAGTATTAATTAGGTTCAAATGGTTACACTCGATTTCTCTATAGCTCATTTTAGTAAATGCGCCGTTGGCGGAACTGTCTGGATACTCAAGCACGCTGCGCACGATTAGCTCTGGAACAGCTAGCATGACTATGCAACCTTGTGGCTTTGCTAATATGAACTCATCGGATGAGTCCTTGGCCGTGCGACGTGCTCAGGGACTGGAATAAGAATATACCTTTTAAGACTAAGATTAAATTATATGCAAATAAAACATTGTACAAATTCTTTGAGAGTACTATTGCAATAGATGTAAAAGAATTTTCGATTTCCTTAGCTTTCCAAAGTTAGCTGTACAACACAGATGTAATGTTAACAAAGACCAAATAGAACAGATAAGATTCTTACGAAAACCTGCTCCTAAAAGTTGTCATAGCCAACTTGTTGTATTGTAGTATGTTTGTTAAAAACAGAAAATTGTCAATCAAAGTGAGCTTATTTAAGCAACTGTCGACTTTATTTATTCATCTGAAAACTATTATTTGTCAAAATTTTAGTATATTTGGGAACTCAGTCGTCGTCAGACACATTTTCGTTACAAGCTTTCAGACCGTCTTACGTTCAACAACTTTGAACATATTATAAATTGTTGTAAATAGTAACATAATAGTGAAAGTTTTTATCCATACCAAAGCCTTAACATGGCATTTTCCACACAAAAAGAGTTTTTCCAATTGCCATTTATGAACGAACCCTATGAATATGATTGTCCAGAAGGATGTGTAAAGCTTAAGGGCTACCCGTCTACCGTTGATGATCGATCATGGGCGGCAGATGAGGACAAGAAATCTCGCTTTGTTGCTGATTTAGTAGGATGTAATTCGCCGAATGGGGATGGCAGCGACAGTGGGGTAAGTTGCTATATTTAAGTTTCGAGTAAATACTTTGAGCCTTTTACCAATAGCCAAATGGAGGTGGCAATGGAGGTGGCAATAGAGGGGGCCCTGGAGGTGGCAATAGAGGGGGCCCTGGAGGTGGCAATAGAGGAGGCCCTGGAGGTGGCAATGGCGGGCCGCCTGGAGGTGGCGGTAATCAAGCCGGCAGAGGTGCTGCCGACAAATACGGTCGTGACGGAAATTTAGTGGTTGGTGATAGTCTCATAACTACCGCTGATGAGACTATTGGCCAAATGGAAGAACTGCTAGTTCAAAATAAAATACTAAAAAAACGCCTTAACGATTCGGCGGAACGTTTGCGCACAGCCAAGGATGAAAATGCTGAGATAAAACGCATTATGAGCCAGAAATATGATCCGGCAAAAAGCAAGGCTTTGAGTGATAAAATAAAACAATTAGCTGACGCTAAGAAAATTGATCCAAAAGATGCGCAAGAGTTGAGAAAGCTGCAGGAGTCTATAGAGGATATGAACAGGGCTTATGAAATTTTACAAGCGGAAAATGGCAATTTAAAGCGCATCATTGAAAAGGTCACACGTCGTTGCAAAATGGAAAGCCTTAAAGTTGATCCAGAAAAGCGAAACTGTGTGGTATACCTGCAAAGCAAAGTTGACGAACTGGTCAAAGAAGTTGCCGTGCTACGTCAGGCTGAAGATGAATATTTAAAAGGCCATAAATCTGGAAAATATTCTCCGGAGAACGATATTGAAGACATTCAGCAAATACTGGCAGAGCGAGATAACTTGCGTAAAAAGTGTGAAGGAATGGAAGAGCTTAAGCAAAAAGTGAAAACGTTAACGGAGACTAATAATAGAAGCGCTGAAGAGACCCAGAATCTGCAGGAAACGATTTGCACCCAAAAATGCTATGTTAATCAAATGGAAAATGAAATGCAGGGTATGCAAATGTATTATGAAACTGAAGTTGAGAATGGCAAGTTTAACGAGCAAGTGCTTAAAGTAAGTTACTTCTGTAATATTGACGAATTTTGCAAAACAAACAATAATATGTATAGATTAGGAAAAAGTGGGTTCAGAGCATTTAAATGCCAAATTGTGTCCCCACTTGTTCAAAAGACTTTTTCCAAACAGTGTGATATATGAATCGGTTTTTCTTTGCTCTATTAACATCAAATCTTTTCTAGTGCCGCTGTAACGAGCTAGCGGAGCAACTAGGCTCCACAAAAGCAACAGAACAACGTTGTGATGCCCTTCAAATGGAAATTGATATTCTGCGCAATGAGGTTCGGAAGCGTGATGTGGCTCTAAATGCCTACGACTGTCAGTACCAGCAGTTGATGGTAAGAGGATGAAGTTCTATTTGTTTGGCTATTTTTTAATATTGTTTGTTTGCAAAGTACAAAACGCGCAAATTTAAAGAGAATGGCTATCGTTTCCTGGATGAAATTCCAGATCAAAGCAATGATAACTCTAGCTTGTTTGATTCAGAAAAGGATGAAAGAGGAAAATGTACATGTTAATGCTTTTTTAGATAAAAATATCATATTATAATCAAATTCGCAGTTATACCTTCAAATTTTTTTAGTATAATAATAAATTATATTAAAGTATCTTTAAATCCAGCGTGCATTGCGAGAGGAAACTTGTTATTAGTATATATCTGGATTGCTAGCATGAACATGTTATATTCTTCACTTTCTCTTCCTTAAGAATCACGTTTTAGTAATGAAAATCAATCCAAAATTACTTATAATGATTTTCCTCTCTTTTGCTTTTGTTTCATTTCCAAACTCACACTAAATGCCTTATACATAGAATGTCATTTGCGAACTTAACCAAAAGTATGGAAACGGTCACGGGGATTGCCCTGCTTTACACCCGTCTGTCGAAGTAGGTGATGATCTTGCTTTTTATACGGGTGCCACATTGGAGCACATAATGAAAGAAATGAGCAAGCAAGCTGATTCCTTTAGGCTAATGAATCAGGACAAATACGGTGGTGCAAAAGATATTACTTCCCTGGATGACTGCGTACAAGAGCTAAGACGTTTGAGAGAAACCTGTAGGAGACGAGATGCTCAGTTATGCGAGATGCTTGGCGAGAAAAACAAATTGACTTGTGCTGTACAGAAGAGCGAAAAACAATATGAAGCGATTGATAACAAAATAAAGCAACTCGATAAAGATACAAAGCAAATGGACGGTAGATGGCGAGAAAGCGTTGATCTTATCGTAGATATTGTTGATACTACACAAAACAATACGATTATTAAAGGCAAATTAGATCAAGTGGAGCCAGATTGTAGAAAAGTATTAAATGATCTAAAGGCACAATTGGAATTGGCTAAAAAGCAACTAAATCAATGCCAAGAAGAGAACAGAGCTTTTTCTAAAGAACTAAACAAACTTCGTGACGAGCAGAAGGGTGAATCATCTACCGCACATGGAAGTAAACAAGGAGATAGTAAGAAACCTGATGATCATCATGATGGAGGAAAAACACATGGAAAAGGATCAGATCATGATGGAGGAAAAACACATGGAAAAGGATCAGATCATGATGGAGGAAAAACACATGGAAAAGGATCAGATCATGATGGAGGAAAAACACATGGAAAAGGAACAGCACATGGAAAAGTTCCAACAGATCAAGATGAATCAGAAGATGGAGAAGGTACAACAAATGGAAATGAATCACAAGATGGAAAAGGTAATGAAAACGAAGGTGGAAGACCAACAACAGATGGAAGACCAACAACAGGTGGAAGACCAACAACAGGCGGAAAACCAACACCAGGTGGAAAACCAACACCAGGTGGAAGACCAACAACAGGTGAAAAACCACCAACAGGTGGAAGACCAACAACAGGTGGAAGAGGAGGAACAACGGGTGGAAGAGGAACAACAGGTGGAAGAGGAACAACAGGTGGAAGAGGAACAACAGGTGGAAGACCAACAACAGGTGGAAGACCAACAACAGGTGGAAGACCAACAGTTGGAAGAGGAGGAACAACGGGTGGAAGAGGAGGAACAACGGGTGGAAGAGGAGGACCAACAGGTGGTAGAGGAAAGCCTGGTGGAAGAGGAACAACAGGTGGAAGAGGAACAAGTGGTGAGAGAGAACCATCAACCCATCCAAAACCCAGTAACCAAAATAAACCAGGCCAAGATGCTGGTCGCCCACGTCACCCTTCTAAAACATCCAAGCCATCCAAACCCAAAGATGATGATGATAATGAGGCTTTTCCCCAGTTTGTAAAGCAAATGTCGCAAATTCTTATTGCAGGAGGCATCGATGGCTCGGCCTTTGAAAAGGAACTGCGAAAGATTCTTGACACGTTTATTGAAGAGTGTGGCTTTTGCTTCTGTAAGTCTAAAAACTATAAAAGCCGTTTTTATAGCATATGCCATAAGCTCTATCACCATGGTTTGTCCGCACTGGATTTTAAGGAACTCATTTATATGCACAAACGAATTTTTGCTGCGGCCGAAACCATTCTACCTGGTTGTCTGTTAAATATGATCCTCAGGGATGCGGATACCGCAATTGACTCTCAGCCAACTAAGCCGAATAATGAAGAAAACCGTTGCTGTACATGCAAGGGTTTACTCTGCTGTGACGAATCTGAAGTAAATCTCATGAAAAAAGGTAGATCAAAAAGAAAAATTTTTGATTATTTCTTTACTATATATTGCCTGTTTTTTTATATGTAGTTAAACAATTGGAACATGATATTGACAATGCAAGATTGTGCCTGGAAAACATACAAAAGGTACCTTCGAATTTTGTTTCACCGCGTGCACAGGGTGGCAAAATGTATGTATTGCAAACTGCAACATATGTACATACATATATATTCATTCTAAATGAGAAATTATTTTTAATTTCAGTGACAACTCCCACTATCAAACTGGTCACTTTATAAATACGCAATATGATGGCATGAATTGCAACATAGTACAGGATAAACAAATCAAGGTATAAAATTAGATATTATGAGGTTTGGAGTTTTAAACTAATTCCAACTTTAATTTCAGACACGAACTAAACGAGTGGCTTTTCACTAACAACATATGAAATTACATTAATGTTTCTATAAGTTATCTTTTCATTAATTTTTGTTGGATTCTGAGGACTGTGGTGGACTGTTGCTGAAGATATATCGAATTACACTATGTCAAATTCCAAATTTTTTTTGTGAATGTGTAACACTAAATTGCAACGTGTTTGAAGCACATTAATTTAAATACTGTCTCAGATTAAGCGATATGTCAATTATATATTTTTTTGCGAACAGTTTATGCTATAGTTTTATTAACAACCGATAAGCTAAATGACTGTGTACGAAACAAGCAGTTTAAGCCAAATTTCCTCCAATGGAGCAATGGCTTCAACCTCTTTCTGCCTATTACATCCTTTAGGTTAAGGGCAGATTAAGGCAACTTGAATTTATTTTAGTCCTTAGTTTGTACGCATTCAAAAAATACTACTTTAAGCGATAACTGCAAAAAAAAAAGTTATCATGAATTAAGATTATCGAATGCTTATACTGTCGCGACTATCGATAATTCAGCACCACCAGAGCAGAACAGCTGAGTGTTTTTTCGATAGCGTGTTTCTTGATTGTGTAAACACTTTGAATTAAATTATTTAACAATTATAATGGAAAAGGTTGTATCGGTAAAAAATTGTTTAAAGTTTATGCAGGTAACTAATGTGTATGCGTCTACAAACTCAATGCCTGAATGTTTTTATTAAAATTGCAGATGGTGCCTCAAACGGGCATGTTGTCACCCGGCATACAGAATTTGCTGCAATTGCAGCAAGTTCGACATCGCCAAACCAAACACTGGAAGCCAGAGTTCAAACGTTTGCGCAAGCAAAAATTTATTAAAATTGAATTACCCAATTTGCGTGAAAAGCCAGAAGACATAAGCAAAGAGGATATGCGTAGTCGCATGAAGGAACGCGGTGTTCTGCCACCGCGCCCATGGATGGAAAGACCCTTTCATATTAGCTGCACCGGCGGTATATTTGAAGCATATGTGCCACCTGAAGGCGACGGCAAAAAATCGTTTATATCATCCACCGGTGCCAAGCAAAAGCTGGAATTTCTCGAAAAGAAATCTAAAAGTATAATGGCTGTGCGCAAGATTCGTTCATATGAAGAAAACTTTAGCACCGATGAGTTTGGTGCACAAGCCCAAGACATATACATAGCTGCGCATACTCACATGGCAGCTAAGGAAAAGTATAAAATACGTGAATATGTAAGCGAACGCTGCTATCCCGAAATGATGCATAATGTCAAGGACAAGACAATACACTGGCGCTTTTTGCAGTCGCTAGAACCACCACGCGTTGTACATGCGCGAGTTACTGAAGTCATCACAAAGGAAAATCAATTTGCTCAAGTTACAGTGCGCTTTCACACTCAACAAATGTTGGCCATCTATGATCGTTTTGGTCGTCTGATGCATGGTAGCGAAATAGTCACCAAGGATGTGCTCGAGTACGTTGTGTTTGAAAAGCACATTTCCAATGAGTATGGCAAATGGCGTTTGCATGACAAGATTATACCCGATTGGTTGCCTGCTAAAGAACCAGCACCCATCACATACCGGGTCATCGAGGACGACATTGAAGAAGCGTCCAAAGAGCTAAGTGCTGGCGAGGAAGCTAAACAAATTGAGGGTGGTAACGAACAGCAGCAGCTTCAAAAGGAGCAGCTGCAGGTGGCTGCAGCGAGCAGCGTTGAATCACAAAAAATTCAGCACAGTTCGAAACCCAAACTAGCCATTTGATTGTATTTTTTATGGGTTGCATGGCGACTCAGAACTTTGCACGTAAATGTTGTATAATGATGCAAAAATATTTTGTTACTGCTGATTGTATTTAGTTAAAAACACTTTTAAAACAATTTTGTTCTTTTTTTATTATTTCAATTATTTTTAAAGTTAGGATCTCGGCAAAAGCCGCTATAATAGAACTCTTGGCATCCCCCTTAGTTCAAAATTGTAATGCCATCTATTATGTCTGTCGCAGCCACCCGGATCGACATCCATTAAACAAATCACTATAAATTATTTATTTTGTTTTAAAGAATTTTACTTTTGAGTGAGCATTATTTTTTTGGCTCTTCTCCGGTTTACAACATCAGCAGCAAAAATTGTCCTAAAACCTTCATCTTTAAAGCACTGTCAGTAACTGTGAAATTGTGCTTTGTTTACCCCGAGCAATTGTCGACTTTATTTATTTATCTGAAAACTATTATTTGTCAAAATTTTAGTACATTTGGGAACTCTGTCGTCGTCATACACAAATTCCTTATAAGTTTTCCGACCGTCTTACGTTCAACATGTTCGAACAAATTATAAATTTTTGTAAATAGTAACATAATTGTGTACGTTTTTATCCACATTAAAGCCTTAATATGGCATTCTCCACACAAAAAGAGTTTTTCCAAATGCCATTTATGTATGAAACCTATGAATTTTATTGCCCAGAAGCATGTGTAAAGCTTAAGAGCTACCCGTCTACCGTTGATGATCGATCATGGGCGGCAGATGAGGACAAGAAATCTCGCTTTGTTGCTGATTTGGTAGGATGCAATTCACCGACTGGTGATGGCAGCGTCAGTGGGGTAAGTTGCTACTTTAAAGTTTCGTGTAAATACTTTGAGCGTTTTACCTATAGCCAAATGGAGGTGGCAATGGCGGGTCCCCTGGAAGTGGCAATGGAGCGCCCCCTGGAGGTGGCAATGGAGGGCCCCCTGGAAGTGGCAGTGGCAGGTCCCCTAGAGGTGGCAATGGCGGGCCGCCTGGAGGTGGCGGTAATCAAGCCGGCAGCGATGCTGCCGACAAATACGGTCGCGACGACAATTTAGTGGTTTGTGATAGTCTCACAACTAGGGCTGATCAGACTATTGGTCATATGGCAAAACTGCTATTTCAAAATAAAATACTAAAAAAACGCCTTAACGATTCGGCGGAACGTTTACGCACAGCCAAGGATGAAAATGCTGAGATAAAACGCATTATGAGCCAGAAATATGATCCGGCAAAAGGCAAAGCTTGGAGTGATAAAATTAAACAATTAGCTGACGCTAAGAAAATTGATTCGAAGGATATGCAAGAGTTGAAAAAGCTGCAGGAGTCCATAGAGGATATGAACAGGGCTTATGAAATTTTACAAGCGGAAAATGGCAATTTAAAGCGCATCATTGAAAAGGTTACACGTCGTTGCAAAATGGAAAGCGTTAAAATTGATCCAGAAAAGCGAAACTGTGTGGTATACCTGCAAAACAAAGTTGACGAACTGGGCAAAGAAGTTGTAGTGCTACGTCAGGCTGAAGATGAGTTTTTAAAAGGCAAGAAGTCTGGAAAATATTCGCCGGAGCACGATATTGACGACATTCAGCAAATAGTGGCAGAGCGAGATAACTTGCGCAAAAAGTGTGAAGGAATGGAAGAGCTTAAGCAAAAAGTGGAAACGTTAACGGACACTAATAATAGAAGCGCTGAAGAGACCCAGAATCTGAAAGAAACGATTTCCACCCAAAAATGCTATGTTAATCAAATTAAAAGCGAAATGCAGGGTATGCAGATGTATTATGAAACTGAAGTTGAGAATGCCAAGTTTAAGGAGCAAGTGTTTAAAGTAAGTTACTTCTGTAATATTGACATTTTTTTTCCAAACAGTGTGATACGTATAATAATATAATACGTATAATACGTATACCTCGGTTTTTCTTTGCTCTAATCCCATCAAATCTTTTCTAGTGCCGCTGTTACGAGCTAGTGGAGCAACTGGGCTCTACAAAAGCAACACAACAACATTGTGATGCCCTTCAAATGGAAATAGATATTCTGCGCAATGAGGTTCGGAAGCGTGATATGGCTCTAAATGCCTACGACTGTCAGTACCAGCAGTTGATGGTAAGTGGATGAAGTTCTAGCAACGCGAATTCTAGCTTGTTTGACTCAGAAAAGGATGAAGAAAGAGGAAAATGTACATGCTAATGTCTTTTTAGATAAAAATATCATACTATAATCAAATTCGCAGTTACAGCTTCAAATTTAAATAGTATATCAATAAATTATATTAATGTATCTTTAAATCAAACGAATTCCCAGCGTGCATTGCGAGAGGAAACTTGTTATTAGTATATATCTGGATTGCTAGCATGAACATGTTATATTCACTTTTTCTTCCTTAAGAATCACTTTATAGTAACGAAAATCAATCCAAAATTACTTATAATGATTTTCCTCTCTTTTGCTTTTGTTTTATTTCCAAACTCACACTAAACTCATACATAGAATGTCATTTGCGAACTTAACCAAAAGTATGGAAACGGTCAACAGGAGCCGTCTGTCGAATTAGGTGAGGATCTTGCTTTTTATACGGGTGCCACATTGGAGCACATAATAAAAGAAATGAACAAGCAAGCTGATTCCTTTAGGCAAATGAATCAGGACAAATACGGTGGTGCAAAAGATATTACTTCCCTGGATGACTGCGTACAAGAGCTAAGACGTTTGAGAGAAACCTGTAGGAGACGAGATGCTCAGTTATGCGAGATGCTTGGCGAGAAAAACAAATTGACTTGTGCTGTACAGAAGAACGAAAAACAATATGAAGAGATAAATAACAAAGTAAAGCAACTCGATAAAGACACAAATCAAATGGACGGCAGACGGCGGGAAAGCGTTGATCTTATCGAAGAGCAGCGCTGAATCACAACAAATTCAGCACAGTTCAAAACCCAAACTAGCCATTTAATTGTATTTTTAATAGGTTGCATGGCGACTCAGAACTTTGTACGTAAATTTTTTATAATGATGCGAAAATATTTTGCTACTACTGATTGTATTTTGGTAAAAACACTTTTAAAACAATTTGGTTCTTTTTTTATTTTTTTCAATCAATTTTAAAGGTAGGATCTCGGCAAAAGCTTACACATTTCTGGTAGGTATCAAAAAGATTGCGATTTCCACGACAGCCGCTATAATAGAACTCTTGGCAGCCCCTTAGTTCAAAATTGTAATGCCAGCGTCTCTGCCATCTAGTATGTCTGTTGCAGAAACCCGGATCGACATCCATAAAACAAATCTCTGTAAATTTTTAATTTTGTTTCAAAGAATATTAATTTTTAGTGAGCATTATTTTTTTTGCCTCTTCTTCGGTTTACAACGTCTTCGTGGGTAAGTGCTGCGCCCAGCGTTAGACATAACGTCAGCAGCAAAAATTGTCCCAAAACCTTCATCTTTAAAGCACTGTCAGTAACTGTAGACTTTTGAACCGGAGTTATTTATTTTAAAAACTTGCCGCTGGCATTTGACTTACAAGTGTTTTTTATAATTGAAAATTATATTATATATATTGGTCATATATAAATGGCTGTAATGTATGATGTACATATTGAAGTGTTGAAACATACATTTCTACAAAGGTATTAGCTATATAGTTTTGGAATTATTTTGTTCTTTCCGAGTTAAGGTATTCCCTCAAGCTACCTGTTCGCTTATGGCCGAACCCAAGCAGCAAAATTAATTACCCACCCAAGTTAAATCATAAATATATAAATCAGCACTTCAGATACTCATACAGAACTCATTCGACAGAAGAATAGATGCTCTGAACTATAAGCTTGGTACTGGATATATATAACCTATGGAAAGCGACCAGAAACATAAAGAGACAATCCTATCGATTTGTTCCTTTAAGGCTTCATGATGGTACTTACTGCTCAAATACAGAGGATAAACGGAAACATTTGCTCAGCACCTCGAAGAGCGATTTACGCCTTTTAAACTGGCCACGGATGAAGAAGTAAGACAAACTCTCAGCATCATTGACACACCACTTCAAATGACGTTTTCAGTTCGTCCCATTGGATTAAATGAGGTTGAAGAAAACATAACAAAGCTTTCTAAGTGACAGGCCCCAGGTTATGACAGAATATGTCATGCCAAGAAAAGTTCTTCTTTTTATTACGCTGATTTTTAATGGAATAATAAGAACACAACACTTCTCTGCCCAATGGAAAATAGCTCCTATTACTATGATCAGGAAAGCTGGAAAAGATGAGTCGGACCCAGAATCCTATCGTATAATAAGCCTTCTCCCCACTCTTGCCAAAGTTTGGTAGACGTTGAAAGCTAAAAGGATCAATGAACTAACAATTATTTACCTGACCATCAATTTGGATTTAGGGAAGGGAGCAGCAACGCCGAGCAGGTAAATAGAGTGGCTAACCATATTCTTAAAGCTTTCGACGACAAAGAATACAGTTTTGGGGTATTTTTCGACAACAAACAGGCGTTTGACAGAGTTTGGCAGATCGGTCTTCTGGCTAAAATTAAGATCCTACTTCCTGCTTCGTACTTTGGCATATTGCGATCATACCTTGAGGACAGAAGATTCCAAGTCAACACCAAAAACACGCTTTCCACTGCCAGGCTGATGAGAGCTAGAGTACCTCAAGGAAGCGTACTTACGCCGCTTCTTTACAATCTGTACACTGCTGACATCCCTGCTACAATGGAGTTACTACAGGCGGTTGTGAAGGACAACGCTGACAATATTTTACATATCATACTGTGAGTATGAAGTAGCTGATGGGATACAAGAGTACATGCACCTGCTTGAGAGCTGGACTCGCAGGTGGAGTATAACCTTAAATCCAGCCAAATGTCAGTCGGTTTTATACATTTTAAAGAGGAAGACTCCACCCGCAGTATGGCTAGATAACCAGCCCCTTAATATTCAAAGTGAAGTGACATACCTTGGAGTGATAACCGACAAGCAGCTAACATTTCGATCCCCTTTTAACCAAACGATCTAAAGTTGCCGGTTTAAAATGATTAAAATTGAATTGGCATCTTCCTCTACGATGCAAAAGAGCGATTTATTAGACACGTAACACGTACCCACTTGGAGATACGCTATCCAGATTTGGGGTATAGCGGCTCGCTCTAATCTAAAACTTTTTTTTGTCGAGGTCGTCTCAAACACCCATACAGGAGCTATATAATTTATCCCCGACATCAAAAAAATGAAATAAACTTGTCTCCTATGGAATAATATGGGATCTAATGTGAAAGTTTGGTTACTCTAGCTCTTACCATCTCTGAGATCTAGGCGTTCATACGGACGGACAGACGGACATGGGTATAACGACTTCTCTCTTCACCCTGATCATATTTTAGGTAACTTTGGGGCGTCTCCGACGACTCCTTCTATATGATACATACATTTTCGGCTTGCACAAACTTAATATACCCTTTGTACCATACGGTACAGGGTATAAATATTACTGTAAATAATTTGCAAAAAATATAGCATACTTTTAGATGCTACAGTTTATTAAACTTTACGGCCAACAGACCTCGATTGTGTCCCATTCGTAATTGAGAAAATGTTCGATAACGGAGTTGAAAAAAAAACTTGTATACTTGTAGATAGATAAATTATTTATAAAACAAAATTGGAAAGATTAGAATCATACCTTTGCGCCTTTAAAATTTAATGGAGGATGGTACTCCCTTACGTTCATATATTTTAGTCCACATACCGTACCTTCTTTGTCATACAAATAGCTTGCTTCTTGTAAAGCTTATAGAGAAAGGTGTTTAAAATTTACCTCGTTTTATACGTCTGAAAGTTAAAAAAAAAAATATTTTTATTTATTTAGCACGGCTGACATTATATTATAGAAAAAGGATTAAATTTATTAAGAAAATAAAAATAGAGGGTATAACTAATCCGCGTATCTAGCCCGATGGGTGAACTTTTTAACGATAATATGCACCCTCTTACATCGATAACTGGCCAGGCACTTGGATTTTTTACAATATAAAAGTTGAGAAAAAGAAGATAAAAATTAAACAATATATGTATATATATAAAAAAAAAGAGTACCAAGGATCATCAATGACCAAAAGACTGACTCATAATATAGGATTGGTCAAGGATGTTTGTAGTGGCAAGTCTAGATAACTTAGGATAGAAGATGTGATAGATTAAATAGACCGTTCGAATAAGAGGTAATTATAAAAGTTATCATAATTAGAGCATAAGACACGGAAAGGATCGTGTAAAGCATAATTAGATCTACAAAATTGTAAGGCTAAAGGTCGAAAATTACTACTTACTCTAGGAGTGACAAAATTAACTTTGCTAGAAGTACATTGAAATCGATAAGACCGAATAACAGCTTATGCAAGAATAACACGCCATGGCATGTTCTGTGATGATTTAAGGAAGGCAATTTTATAAGGCGAAGTCTATCAGAATATGGCGGCAGTCGAATGTTAGGATCCCAGTTTAAGCCGCGAAGTGCAAAAAGAAGAAATTGCGTTTGTACGGACTCAATCATGTCTTGATAAACATAGTATTGAGGACTCCAAACGCAAGAACAATATTCTAAAATAGGACGGACGAGAGAGATATAAAGAAGTTTGGTTGTGTAAGGGTCGTTAAACTCTTTAGACCAACGCTTAATAAAAGCAAGAACCAAATATGGTTATTAAACTAAAGGTTATGATCGAACAAAACACCAAGGTCGGATACACTCGCAATGCATTCTAAGGTAGAAGATTCTAAAGAGTAAATAGCCAAATAAGGAGCAGAACGATAAAACGACTTGTTCAGAAATAGTTGGTTGATATTGCACCAGGATTGCATGTTATCAAAATCATGCTGAAAAGGTAAGTGCTTATTTTTGTCGGAATAGGATAGACAAAGTTTGACATCGTCCGCGTACATAAGAATGCGAAAAGATTTGATTACTCGCGGGTGAACATTTAAAAATAAATTAAAAGAAGAGGCTACCTTGAGGTACCCCTGACGTGACCTTAATTTCTGTAGATTCGCAGCCTTTAAAAACTACCTTTTGGACGCAATTAGATAAATAGGACGAATCCAACTTAAAAGGCAAGTCGGAAACCCCAGACGTGAGAGTTTTACAATGAGAAGATGATGGTTTACCGAGTCCAATGCGTTACTGAAGTCAGTGTAAATGAGTTTGCTTTTTTCGGTTAAAGATAGATTAATAAGAGACGAAAGTTCTAAAAGGTTAGTAGAAATGGACCGACGTTTTATAAACCCATGTTGGTAATACGACATTAAAGAACGACAGTAGTGTTGCAATTGTGATGTGACAATCCTTTCAAAAACTTTAGGAATTGATGAAAGCTTGGCAATACCACGGTAGTTCTCAATGTTGGAATTGGAACCTTTTTTATGAATAGGGATAATATAGTATTCATTCCAGATGACCGAAAGACAAGAATATTTGAATGAAGTGCGGAAAAGAACAGATAATGGCATAGCAAGAGAGCGAGCACAATGCTTTAAGACGCAACTAGAAATTGCATCGGGGCAATTTAACGGACAGTAGGGATTGCAACATATTGGTTTCAAAGATTTCTGGATAAGCAATAAGATTAGAATGAGGAATGTTATAGGGATAGTTAGGGTCAGTGTTATAAGGGCTGAGGGATTAGGTGGCTTGAAAAAAAAATTAGCAAATAAGTCGGCGATTTCAGAATTGCTATAGAGCTTACATCTTGTATGTATATAATCCTTGGAATTTTCCTAAGGGTAATCTATACCATCAGCACAGGTCTCATGATCAGAGTTACAATAAATAGACATCAATCTCAATTAAATTAGGCTATTAACAAAAGAACACTTCTTCTTCAAGTCCTTCAATCCCGGGTGGGGCATAGGGCGGCGACAAACTTCCTCCATTCTTCCCGATCTGCGGCCAGATACTTCAGCTGTGTCCACGTTTTACGCTATGTTGCTGCTTCGGCCAATAGTGTTGATTTCCAAGTAGTTCTTGGTCTACCAACTCGCCGTGTACTTTGAGGATTCCATTCGAAGGACTGCTACGCGATGCTGTCGTTTGGTGTCCTCAACGTGTGGCCAATCCAGCGCCACTTCCGCTGTCTAATTTCGACATTCAAAAGCGTTTGACTCGTTTTGCGCCACAATTCTTGATTCGACATAATTTGCGGTCATCGAATCTTAAGAATGTATCGAAGGCAGAATCTTCTCGTGATGAAGGTAGAGACTTTCCAGGTTTCACTGGCATATAGCAGTATAGATTTGACATTCGATTCGAAGAGCCTTAACTTGGTGCGTAGGGTAATTTGACTAGAGTTCCATACTGAAGACAACATTCCAAAGACGCTGCGGGCTTTACTTGTTCTGCTGTTAATATACAGATCCGTTCCTCCGTCTGACGATACAAAACTTTCTAGATAGTTAAACTGTTTGACCTCCTCAATGGGCGTCTGTCTCAGAATAATGGGCTGATATGCTGAGCGGCCAGTGTGCATTATTTTGGTTTTGTTGCAATTGATCCTAAGACCAGCCATCTCTCCATTCACTTGCAGTGATTGACACATCTCGTTCATCCCGCTGTTGGTACTTGCCAGGAAATAGATATCGTCAGCATAATCCAAAAGCTCTCCATTGGATACCATGTCTCTCAGTTGTACCTACGGTGGCAGTCAGTATATCGTCTATCGCCAGTAAAAACAGAATTGGCGACAGAATATCCCCTTGCCTTACTCCCTGTCGCACTTCGAAAGAGTTAGAAAGCTGTCCATAATGTAGAACGAAGCATCTTGTGGCATGATAGGACTCCTTTATAACAGCGACAATCTTCGGGGGAATCCCTCTCTTATGTAAGGATTTCCAGATCCATTCGCGGTTAACTCGGTCAAAGGCCATCTCGAAGTCTACGAACATAAGGTAGAGCGGTGAAGTAAACTCAGTTGACTGTTCAAGTATTATACGCAGGGTATTGATGTGATTGACACAGGACCGATCACTACGAAAGCCCGCTTGATGCCTCAAGAGCGTATTCTCAATCCTCTCCTTTGTCCGTTCGTGAATGATATTTGCCATTAAAAATATAACAATACGTTAGGAATATTTAAATACATAAAGCATACAATTTTTTCTTAAAAAAAGGATATTTTTAGTTATTTGTAGTTTATTTTTACAAAATACATATAAATTCAAATTGTTGTAGGTTAAAGCTTAGTGCACCTAATTATAAATACACACACAATTAGTTTTAGTGGTATGTAGAGTGGTTTTGTCATGGTATAGTTGTTTGTTTTTTAAAGAGACACGCATAAAATACAATGTAAATAAATAGCTGAGCGGTTCTTTAACACATATAAAAGTATGTACAATGTAATAAAAACAAGGATCTTATCAATCATAAAAGTTTATATAAAAGCACTGCGATGCTCCGTTGCTGCATCCTTTCAATATTCAAATTTCTTTGGAAATTTTTAAAAAACGTTCAGAGCTTTAATATCTATTAAACAAAACTGCTGCTGGGCTCATCCAGATAGGCACAACGTGCGCCTGTTTGATTCAGTGTTTTGCGACCCAAATCCAAAGTTATTTTATTGCCAAAGGTAACAGGCATGGCTCCTGCAGTTGTTTTTGTTGGCGATATAGGCTTTGTGGGTGAAAATTTGTTGCTATAGTTGCCTGTGGTGCACGTGGTGGGCGCCGCAGTAGCTGTCGCGCCCCAGTTGGATGGTTTAATGGGCAATACTTTAGGCTTGGGCGGCAAGGGCGGCGGACTTTTGGCAAAACCAATTAAGTCATCCGCAGCCATGCTATCTGGTTCGACTGACGATAACGATGCAGTCTCCATTTCAGGTTCATTGTCCACTTTCATAGGCGATACACTAGTCGATTTCTGCACACGTGTAATGGACAGGCGTGGCGCTGGCTGTGGTGGCTCCATATTGGACGACTTGTTGATGGGACTTAAATTTTCACGCACTTTGCGCAACTTGGAAGCAGCCGCACTGAGATTCTCTTTGTTTTTAAGAAAGTCTGGTAGCTCAAAGTTTATTTCCGTGCCGCGCTGATCTTCCAAGCGTGCCAGCTGCGCGCGCTTCAGGCCTTCGAGTAGTTCATCTGCAAGTCAATATTGAAAATTAGCAATATGTATTATAAACTGCTTTGTCCAGACCTACCTTGATGTTCCGCTACTCGCTCGGTCACCTGCAGCTTGACGCCTGCCTTTAGTTTGGCAATTATGGGCTTTTTGGGATCCACCATTGTTGTGACCACGCTGGCCGCTGGCACCTCTTCGGAATGTTGACTGCTTGTAGATTTCTTTTTTAACTTGGGCAGCTTGCTGCCTGGAATGTTGCTAGTATCGCGCTGCTGACGACGCATGCGATCAAAAAGCGATGAACTCTCCGAGGGCGCGTCATCCGACTTCATTGAGCACAAGTCGCTAGGTTTTTGTTTATCACCAACGCCAACAGCAGCTGCCTCCACCTTACTTTGCAACAGCTCATTGAACACTTTGTTGGTAATCTCATCGAGCTTACTCTGTGCTGCTGTTGTAGCTACATTGCATCCAACGCCATTACGCTTAATTGTGGCTGCATTGGAGGTTGCCCCTGGCAATGGTTTCATGGGTTTATTCAGCTTCGGCGGCAAGCTACTGCCGCCGCCCAACTGAAAATCCGACTGTATCAGTACGATTTGCAGACGCTGACCATCAGCCACAGTCACAGGCTGCATCAGATCCAGCGGCGCTTGCGTATCACGTAAAAGCACCTTAACGCCCGACATGCTATAGTTGTACTTTTGCAGTATGGGGCGTATGACTTCGTGCAGCTGCTTCTTGGGCTTGCTCTTCACCGATATCACCTTGGGATCGGGCAAATCCAGTTTAAAGGCCACGCGACGTTCAATTAACACCTCCTTGCCAGCGAGCACCTGTGAGCTTAGTTGTGCATCTATGGACTTATTGCTGCCATGATAGACAATGTCATAGAAGGGATAAACCAGACCACGTTTCTCCAACAAACGTTCCACTAGCTGTCCCACAGTTTCATTCGGTCGCGTTTGTACAATGGTGGTGGCGCCATCTGTTAGTATAACGCGACACAGCGAGCAAACCGACTCGGCGCTGGCCGCAGCAGCATCAAACGAGGACAGCGAGGAACGTGAACTGTGCAGATCACTTAGAGAGTTCTGTGTGGAGCCTATTTTGAGCGAGCTGCTGGACAGCACGCCCAATTTGGTGCAGTGTGGCGGCGGTGGAGGCGGCGCAGGCATTAGCGTGCTCAGTTTTTGGCTATTCTGCAGGTCGGATATAAGCTCGTTACGATCACGAGATTTGCTGCGCGTTTTGCGATGCCAGGGTAGTAAGCTCTTACGGCGGCGATCCTCGGCATTGCTTGCGGATTTTTTTAACTGCAAAGGTACAAGGTGTAAGTGGAAAACTTAAACTTTTTTTATTGGTACACGACTTACCTTTGAGGAGGCCGCTAAATGAAAATTTGTCTTCAACAGCTCATCCAAGTCAGCGCCACTGTATGGCAACGGCCGCTGCTTTTGCTCAGCCTCCACACAGCTCTTGTAAAGATCCGAGCGTATAAAGCGCTGATAGCTATCGAATTTCATAAGATTAAAAATTTGTTTCTGCGCTGGCGCAAAAATATCCGGCGCTGCGCTTTGTAGCTTCTCCTCGGTCAGATTGCGCGCTTGTGAGTCCACATTAACCGGATCAGTGCTGCTATTGGCCAAATGTTTGGCAAAAATTTCGCGCGCCTGTGCAGCACGCTCGCCGGCAGCTTCCAGATGACGATAGCGTTCACAGGCGGTCCAAAAGTAGATGTTCTCTGCAGAGAATTCCTTTTTAAGAAACTCTGCAAATGTTTGCATGCCGGCTGCATCCTCCAACATGCGCTCAAACGAGCTGCCCCAGGCTGCAGCGCTGCTGGGACCACTCAACTCGCTAGCTGCCAGATCATCTGTGGATTCAGCAGCGGCTGGTGCTTCTGTGGTGAGTATTTGCGGCACCTGTAGACGAGCCAGCTGCTGCTGGCTGCGTGCCTGCTTGAGATCATCCAGTCTAAAGCTGCCGCCGTCCAGCGTTTTAATATACACATCATTATCGGATGCTGTCATGGATGCAGTGCGTCGCACTAACGGACTGCCGTTAAGCTGCTGCTGATGTTGCTGTTTGGATACCTTATCGGTGCGTGGCGTGCGGAACGAAGACTGACCCCAGGCGCGTCGAAAGGGCGAGGCGGCATTGGCGGGCAGTGCGCGGTTCTGCAAGATACAAAAAGAAAAAAAAAATATAAGAAATTGTGGGCGTTGCTAGAAACTATTACAAAAATGTGCTACGCAAAGTTCAATTACCCCGCGTTGTTAATTTTTCATGGGCAACTTCTATGCGACGACGACGACTCTTTGAACAAATTGTTGCCTGTCATTATCATGGCCAAGCGACAACACGATAAACTTCTGAACTTTAAGTTCCACTTTATTTTAGTGGGCATAAATTTGTTTATGTGCAAGGCATGACCATTAAATGAGTTCCAACTACTAGGGTGCCCCCAACCCAATCCAACCCAAGTGAATCACTTGTGGCAAGTCTCGGTGTTGTTATTTTCTAATTGTGTGAAAACTATTCAGAAGTCTCTGCTTCAGTTTTCCACGTTTCGTCTTTGCTCTCTTCTTTTACATATTTATGACGCTTTTGCTGATAATCCAAGTCAGCTCAGCTCAGCTCCATTGGCACTGTTTATTACTAAACATTTTTATGTATGTATGTACATTTCCCACCGACTTTCGTTTAACGATATTTTCCTCCTAAGATTAATGAATTCTTCATTTCAAAGTACAAGTTTTTTTTTGTTTTTTAGATATAGCTCGAACTTTGCAGAAATTGTTTACAGTGGCAGTTCGAGGGGGAGTTTCCTAATTCACCTTGAACATACTCCCTAAACTTTTTTCAGTTTACGCCCCTGACTGCCTACTTCAAATACATATACAAAAGAGAAATTGAAAAGATTTCCGGTCATAGCAATTTTTCGTCATTAATAAATTTTGTGAAGTGTAGAAACATCATTTGGTTTGGATCAAGTGTCAGTTGGTTGAACCTGTTGAAATCTTAGAGATACAAATGTTGTTGCTACAGCTTTTTGTTGGCCAGCAGATATAGTTTAAAGATGAATTATTATATTTAACATGTATAGGGTTTGAGGTCAAAAGTTTACATGTTCTTTTTTAGAGAAGATCATTATCATTTAAGCAATTTTGGGTAATCCAAGACAGCAAAGGAGATAGCTCAAAACAAATAGCTCTAAAAATAGGTGAAACAGCTTGGCACCGTTCATAAATTTCAAAATATATCACATCCATTTCCATTTTCAAGATTGTGCGTAACAATCGATTTCAAACCACATGAGAAAAATCGTTTTGGGAGCACCAAACATTTGATTTCAAATAGAGTCCGGATAAAATGTTCGGATTTGTTTTCCGAATGCGTACCTATCTGACAGCTGTCAAGGAGTCAGTCCTAGATTTTACTACGTATCCAGATCACATCTGGACTATTAGCAAGTGACATTGGTCATGCCGCACTTATATATTCCCTTCCTGGCGTATCGATCTTCTCTAGATCAGATCTTATGATCACGGAACTATTTTATAACAAGAAATTTATATCTCATCTCCCAACTTGGGAGACTTAGGTTGATGGCAGCCCTGTGGAAACACTGGTTCACGAATGGATCCAAAACTGAGCAGTTTGAAGGTGTTAGAATCGTTGGGCTCAACACCAGAATCTCTAATTCCCTTCCTGACGTATCGATCTGCTCTAGATCAGACCTTATGATCACGGAACTGTTTCATAACAAGAAATTTAGATCCTTCTCTTAAGTTGGGAGACTTGGGCTAATGGCAGCTCGGTGGTAACAATGGTTCACAAATGGGACCAAAACTGAGCAGGGTGTAGGTGTTGGAATCGTTGGACCCAACATCAGAATCTCTACAGCAATGGCCATCAGGCCCAGCGTATTTTAAGCGGAGATTCATGCCATAGAGATCTGCGCACTTAGTATTATTTTTAAGGGATCTAGGGGAGGAAACATTTGCATTTATTCAGATAGCCAAGCTGCTATTAGAGCATTGTCATCCTGGAGCATCTCCTCCAAAATGGTTAAAGAATGTCATAACTACCTCCAAACCCTGTCCGCCCGGAACAAAGTCGTGCTATGTTGGGTACCTGGGCACTCGGGAGTGGATGGTAACACGATCGCTGACGATCTAGCACGACAGAGTGCCTCCACCCTGATTGCACCTCCTGCTCCGTTTTGTGGTATTGGTTGGTCCACAATCAAAACCATGATAAACAAATGGACTGCAGGAGAACATAGGAGATACTGGTTCTTCCTCCCGGGGCTTCGTCAAGCAAAAGTGCTTGTCAAACAATACGATCAAGACAAAAGGTCTTGCCAGAGCGGACTTAAAAATCCTGGTAGCATACCTATCTGGCAACCACACTGTTAGATACCATCTTCAGAAAATTGGCCTATTGGACTCTTCAGAGTGCAGACTCTATATAGAAAACGATGAAACCACCAGACATATTCTCTGTGACTGTCCAGCGCTGGTATGGAACAGAGCCTGTCACATGGGAAAGGAACAGATTAGTCCTTTCCATCTTAGGTCAATACCAACAAAAGACCTACTGCTATAAATGCGAAGAGCGACCTTGAGGATTCTTTTCTTGCGGAAGCTCAGCCTTACAAAGGAAGGATCTGTCTCCAGATTGAGAGTCTGGAGGGTGACTCCTATATTGGTGCCAGACGTCTTCTGCAAGACTAAACTCACATTGTCATCTCTGTCAGAGGCCAGGAGTTCATCTTCAGAGCTAGAAGTCGATACCTCGAGCTGCCGATCAAGACGCGGTCCTTTCGGTTGAATGAGTATCGGCTGTACCTGAACAGATTCAGGTGGTTGAACCCGAGCCCATTCTGTATGCCTAACAGCACTACTAGGGGAGAACGCTGGTTGCGGCACATCATCCGTAGCGGTACAACTAGAGTTCCCCGTGCAGACTTCCTCTTGTGGTGATGCTTTTAGAATCTTTAAATCTTTAATTTTCTCTGAATATTTCATATTGAGTATATACAAAACAGTCAGTTTTTGATATCTGGAAAAATAGAGCATTTTCCATGAAAAAATCCTGTATTCCGCAGAGATTGTAGAAAAAAAATAATCTTGTCACCATCATAAGCCCCTAGCCCCACAATTCTTTGAAAAAATTTCAAAATCAAACAATTTTTAAAAGAAAATCATTCCATGATTCAATGAATTCCCCAATGCACGATTCTCAAAATGACGCAATAACAAAAATTTTCTAGATAAAAATTTTTCAAACTTTACGCTGCGCTTATCACTGACAACATTGTGCTGCCCCAGAAATTGGGTCAATATACTATGCCAGGCTGTGCGTGTGTGTGTGTTTATAGTCACACACTCAAAAACTACTTAAGCTCGAGTCTTTTTTTTTTTGTGTTTTTTTTTTTTGGAAAACAATGAAGCAATGAGGCACAAAGTTGTCTGTCTGTCTGTCAGTCTGTGCCTCTCCCTGCAGCTGCCGGCGGCGTCCGCCATGGGGCAAATGTTGAGGGGCCAAACATTTTGAAATTAACGCAACTTAAAAAAAAAAGAGCAAAACACAGTTACAAACAGACTAACACAAAAAAAAGAGACGAATGAAAAGCAGCAAAAAAGCAAAACGCAGCGAAGCGAACATAAATCAGCGTTGATTGTTGAACAATAGCCGGAGAGGGCGGTCGGTCGATGGAGAAGATGCAGGAGGAGCAGCCAACACACACACACACACTATGGCGAGCACCAACTGTGAGTGTGTGTAAGTAGGAAATGAGCAATTTGCCAAAGTAAATAATTAAAATAAATAAATGACGAAAACAACAACAAAAAATAAAAGAGAAACGAAACGAAACATTTGTGCCTTATGCGTTACAATTCGCAAATGGCCGAAAACAAAAGCTTCGACCGCAAATGGAAATCTTTAATTGAAAAACTTTTCTAGACAATCGAAACGTAAAAACGTAAAACTAAGCAAAAAATATTCAAAAAGTAACCGCCACAAAGTCACACAAAAAGCAAAAGGCAAATGAAAATAAATGGGATGGTTTTAGTTGGGAGAAGTACGACTATAATTTACACTAAATTTTTACTAATTTTCAAAAAGTTTACATTTGATTTCAAAAATAAAATTTGGAACTTTAAGTTTTAGTTTTCTAAATCATGTACATTCAAAATGGAAAAAAGTTCTTTTACTAATTATGATTATTTACACAAAATTTGTACTCAGGCATGTTCTAGATTTCGATTCCGACAAGAGTCGACTCGTTTTGATAAGTTTGGCTCGCAGCTGACGAAATTTATTAATGGATGCTTTGAAATATGTACTATACGAGGTGTATTCAAAAATTTGTGTGACTTTTCAAATTTCGCGGGCAACGTGTTGGTACACTCTTCCCGAACATCTGTACCAAATTTCAAGTGAGTGGCATTTTTTGTTTGGTTGTGAGAGGCGTAAAGGTTATAATTGTTTTGCGTGCTCGGCGATTTTTTTTTTCCGTCTTGACTCTTCTGGCCGCTTCCATTGGGACGATTGGGCTTTGGTTTCGATATCATAACCATATACCCATGATTCGTCACCAGTTATGACCCTTTTGAGTAAATCTGGGTCGACGTTGACGTAATTCAACAGCTCTTGAGCGATGCTATATATGATATATGTATACATTTTGTGCAAAATTTGTAAATAAATTAAAAATATTTGTTTCTCAGAAATATGTTGGCAGAAAGAAAAATTAAATTAATAAAGTGGATGTTCGAAAACTTGTGGTAATTCTACAAGTGAACTTATCGATAGCTTGCCAGTTGTTATACAAATGGTTATCGTTAGCACTCGAAATAAAAACAATTCGAAAACGATTCGAAAACTCAGTCGAAATCTAGAACACCATTTGCCGGAATGCACTCGTTATGACTTTTAAAAACCGAGTCGAAATCTAGAACAAGCCTGACTAATTTCCAGAGCGATTTGATTTCAAAAATACAATTTCAAACTTTAAGTTTTAATTTTGAAAGTAAAACGGTTTGCAGGTAAATATTTAAAACTTGTAAGGTGTATCTTCAAAAATGCAAAAAAATCTTCAAAAATGCAAAAAATGTTTTATTTAAAATAATTATGTAATTTTTTTTTTTTAAGCGCATTACAAAAAAAAATTATTATAAACTTCTCTTCAGCGAACTTTAAAATCTTTAAAAGATTTCCTTGAGAATAAATAATGTAATTGAGTTAAACTGATTTCTTCAAATGATATTAATAAGGCTATAAAAAGATAAATATGCCTGTTCTGTATATCGATTCCGATTTATTGATTTAACAGTGCAATTATCGGTACTAGTGTTGGATAAACGGATCATTTTAAAGAACTAACTCATGAACTAACTTAGTGGATCATTTTCTCACAGATCAATAGAGCAAGTGATCAAGGAATCGTGAAGTGAGTGTCGTGACCAAGAAGTAGTAAGCAAGTGAGTCAAAAAGAACAATTTTGCTGACTTGGTTCACTTACTCACTTTAGTGAATTGCAATTGTAGTCTAGGTCACCTGCTCACTCAACTTTGCTCTTTGTCTCACTTAGGTGGCATTTTTTCATACTTCACAGATAAACAGAGCAAGGGAAAAGTGAACAACTGATCAAGGAATCGTGAACTGAGAGTAGTGAGTATTATGCAAGTGAGCCAAAAAGAACAATTTTGCTGACTTGGCTCATTTACTCACTTTAGAGTAATTCACTTAGCGTAATCTCAGTTCACGATTCCTTGATCACTTGTTCACTTTTCCCTTGCTCTGTTGATCTGTGAAGTACGAAAAAATGCCATATATATATTCACAAACACTATTTACTACGTTTCTAGACCGATAAGTAAGTGTCAAAATCGAAATTCGAAACGCCCATGATTACAAATTTTCTATAAAACGAACTAATTTTCTTACTCCCATTCGTATGCTCTACAGTCATATTCAACTGAAGTTCGTTTTTACTAGAGTATCTATCAAAATTCTCAAAACTGCAATGATCAATGGGCAATTCAGAAAGAATAGCTCGTAGGGATGCTCGATATCGAAAAAAAAAATCGAATCGAAGTATTATTACAAAAAATAAGATACCGATCCGCTTCAATTCCTCCTAAAAAGAAACCGATATCGACGGTATCGGTATTGGCTTTTTGACGTTCTTTTAAAGAAGAATTGAACAAAGTGGAGTCGTGTGCTCTAATGTTCTAAACTAAGAATGATATAAGCTTCTTTGGTTTTACATGCAGTGGTTCATTTGAATTACTATGTTCAATCTATTATTATATTTTTTGGAAATGGAGCCAACTAGTCCAGAATATCGGATGGACGACTTTAAAGGGACTTTTTGGAAAATAAATTACAAGAACTAAATGTCAAAAATTGATCTCTGATTACTAAGCAAATTGGTATCGGATCGACGATTAGTCGAGAACCAAAATATCGGTAACGAATATTTAGTTTCGACTTCGATTTTCTCGATATTTAAAATATCGGATCGGTATCGCGCAATCCTATTAGCTCGCTGAAACACTATTATTTTGTATCTGATTTAGTCATCATAAGTGTTCATACTATTTTTAGTGACTGTAGGTTTCGAAAAGACTTTGTTTTTGATAAAGCAACTTTAATGCAATTCTTCATACTATTTTTGGTGACTGTAGCTTTTAAAAATAGTCTGTGTTTGGTAAAGCTACTTTAGGGCAAGGTTTCGTATTATTTTTGGTGACTGTAGAATTTAGAATCGCAGATATGCAGCTTTTTTTTCGTAGAGCTACTTACAGGAAGGCGAAGTTAAAATTTAGACATTTTTACATTAAATTAAATCGATATCGATATGAGGTATCGATGAGTTTTAATAAGCAATACAAAAAAGGAGGACATGTGAGAAGTTTCAACAAATTACCCTAAAAGGTTTAAAGTGAACAATGAAATACTTTTTTTTGGGTAATATACCTAAAAAGAAAAGAAAAGTATGATATCTTTGTCGATATGAGTCACAATAATTAGGTTGAGAGCCATAATAGGATAACTGATGCTACAGCTGAATACCAATTTGTATTCAAGGATTATTACTCATTCAAGAAAATGAAGTTGCATGGAAGAAGCAGAAGAATTTGAGTGCATTAGTCTGCGTACGGAATTTGATGACTGTATATTGTTAAAAAAAGATTTAAACTTTTAAAATCATGAGTCTACAAACCGATTTTGATGACTGTGGGTTCTAAAAATAGATATTAATGTGGAAGTAATAGTAGTGGTATGCGAAATCTATTTTTAGAGAAAGTAGAGCACCGGGCAAAATTTGATAAAACTTGATAGATAGATTGAGATCTTATCGTTTTAAAAAAAATATTACTCAATTTTACACAAACAATAAAAATTAGTGTTTATAAAACTTGAACTTCTCTACCGATTTGAAAAAAATTTAAACCAAGGGTTATTTAATCAATTAAGAGAAGAAATGGTCAGTTTCGAGTTTTAACTTGCCCTAAAAAAAAAAAATTAAATGCAGTAAAAAGCTATAAAATGGAACAGTAGGAAGAATTTGTAGACAGCTTCATATACCGATTTTGGTGACTGTGAGTTTTTTCATAAGCAGATCTTAAAAAAGAAGACTTTAAGTAAAGCGGGTAGGTCAAAGGTATTCTTTGAAAAATGTTACATGCTACTTTTTGTTCCAGACCGTGGTCTAAGGATCACAAGAAAAATCGTCCAGTTTGGTTCTTGCATACCATTCCCGACAGCAGTTACCCAGTACCTCATTAGGAGGAGGATTCTTAGAGGCTATGGCTATTAAAAGTGTAAAATAACTTTTAGTCTTGTTTCTTAACATTTATACCCGACGTTATCTATTTAAAAATTACTGAAATTCGCAGTATCTTATTTAGCTTCGTAGTTATGGCGAAAAGTTTGTAAACAAATCCTCTGTTTGTAGTTTTTAAAAATAAAAAATATTTTAATTTGAACTAGTTCAATGGAACCTGGATTGCTAAAGTGAACATATGCTACCTTATTTAGATATTGCTCTATTTCATGGGTACGTTTGTGAAAAGATTTTATGATCCTAACTCCAGTACGCCAGTCAAACCAATATCCAATTTCGTAAAATCTCCCTACGATCTTACGCATTTTTCTTCCGATGTTTTCAATTTTGCACCAACTTAATGTACACCTTACCCTTTGGTTACAGCGTATAAAAAGCAACCAAAGCATTGATTGCCAGTTATGAGCTGGCGGCACGCCCTCCCACCCGCCTGCTTTGGCCCATGTTTAGATATGGTATGTCTGCGCTTGACTGGACACTGACATGGACTTTTTCCGGTGGGTGCATTCACATTTACATGACCACCGCAAGTGCAGGCAGTTGTTTTTGTTGTCGTTGTTTTCCTTCATTCGATATTATTTATCATCATCACGATCGTTATTATAATTATGATCTTCAGTGGTCGCCCCACAAGTGTAGTTGAAGTCATTGTGCCGCGTTTGCATATACAGCTGATTTCAAGTAAAGCAAATAAACAAAGTCCCACGAGTAAATTATCTTCAAAGCCGTGGCTCAGGTTTCCACTATGGGTATATCTTTTATTACTTCCATCATTAAAACATTTTAAAAATGTTTTTTTTTGCTTTGGTGTACACTGACTTGAAAGGAGCATGTTATATGGAAGAGGCAGTTAAAGGTGTTTCTTGGTTGGGTTTTGGAGATAAAGTCTGGATTTAAGTGGTACTAGAAGCTTTGAGTTATACAAAGTACTAGCTCATTTTGAGAATCTTGAAAACTCTTAAGGTTTTGATTTAATTTTTTGGAGTCTCTTTCAGCAAGCAGGTTGGAACACCACGTACCACCCGGAGGAGATCCACGGAGGCTTAAAATACATCTCTTAACCTAGAATGAACTATGAAATATAGCCCAAAATTTAGTTCGATGGAAGACGGCAATTGAAGACGCCCTATACTCCAATAGGAGATAAAGGAAATTATATATATTAGGATTGAAGTATAGTATGCCTTAAGCAGATATCTGATCGATTGCTGTGGGATTAAAATTCTTCTAAGAGATCTTAATGAGTTTACTATTTCCATTTGAAATTCAAGGAAGTTATGATAGGTTAGGTTAGGGCTGAAGTTGGGACTGACGGTCCAACCCACTTACGTCTAGGATAGGCCCGTTGCGGTACCACTACAGTGAGCTATCTCACCACTCTTCCCCTTATGAGAGTTCCCATATAATAGGTAAGAAAGCCATCCTGCTGCCTGAATAAACCTTATTTTTTTAGCATATTTTTTCGGTACTTTTGCTGCAGTATGTCGCCCAAGTTTGATGTCCGATTCTACGTTTCATTTGCACAGAGAGCGAAAAAGTTTTGTATTCTCAGTTTACAGCTGTCCATGACTATACCCAGGCCCTCCTTGTCTTGAAGGAGGATGCTGGTAGTTCCTTGTCTAGCTAGTTCATCCGCAATACAGTTACCCTCGAAGGCCCTATGTCATTGGACCCATATGGGGTGAATTGAAAACTGCTCAACCATCTCCTCTAGAGACAAGCGGTAGTTATTCACTGACTTCATACACGAAGTCATCGAAACTAGGAACTTAATAACCGCTTGGCTGTCCGAATAGATAAAAATGTTCTTATTTCGAACTTGTATAATTCTTATGGTTATTAAAGCCTCCCGGATTGCAGTGACCTCTTCCTGAAAAACACTGCAGTGGACCGGGAGTCAAAAAGCAGTTCTAACGTCGAAATCCTCAACGTCTAACTTGGAACCGTCCGTGTATACCTTTATCGAGCCCAGTGGGCCTGGTACACCTGTATTCCATTCTTCCCTGGTTGGAATATAGGCTCTGAATTTGGTTATGGCATGTTCCTGCGGTATGCAGTAGTCTGTGCTATCGGAGGTAAATGTGTTCCCCTTAAGATTCTCGGCATGACCAAAGTCTTGGTCATTCCATTTTTTTACCTCTCGAAGGCGTAAAGCTGATAGAATGGCTTGTTGTTTCCCCACCTTGTTCAGTGGTAGGAGGTTTAGAATAGCATCTACTGCTTCGTTTGAGGTGGAGCGTAGAGCACGACTAATGGTAAGTTCAATGGTATAAAGGTATGGCAAAATCTTGTTTTAAGAAGTAAACTAAAAAATTGTGCTTAACCGATGCTGGCCAATTTTCACTAGATGGCGCCAGCAGTAACAACAGCTGTTCTTTTTTGCTGCCACTATCAAAAATAATGTGCAATTTAAAATCGTTTTGTAGGTAAACCGATGCTGACGCCGCCAGAGTTCACTAGATGGCGCCAGGAGTGACAACAGCTGTTCTGTTCCACAATCAAAAATAATGCACAATTTAAGGTCGTTTTGCAGCCTAGCCGATGTTGGTGCTGCCAGAGTTCGCTAGATGGCGCTAGCAATACCAAAGGCTGTTCTGTCCCACAATCAAAAATAAGGCACAATTTAAAGTCGTTTCGCAGCCTAACCGATGTTGGCGCCACCAAAGTTCGCTAGATGGCGCCAGCAATAGCAACAGCTGTTCTCTTCCACAATCTAAAATAATGTGCAAATTGAATTCGCTTTGTAACGTAGCCGATGGCGGCCCTGCCAGAGTTCGCTAGATGGCGCCAGCAGTAACAACAGCTGTTTTATTCATAAAATAATGTGCAATTTAAAGTCGTTTTGTAAACTAACTTTAAAAAAAGTAAACAAGAATTGTTGCAGTTTTATTATTCACAGTTTATAGCTATAGAAATTGTATAATCTAAGGCTTTTAACCCGGCAGCTAACGTGCTTATAAAAATTAATAGCTATCGCATTATTAAAATTTATGCAAAATTGAAAACCGCAAAAGTCCCCATTATTGGTTACTGTTAACGTATTCAAAACTACTCAAACAAGCACTAAAAGCCATAAATAAATGCAATTAGCAGCTTTTATGAACTCTGTTAAATTATAAATAGAGATAAGATAAGAAGTGGTAGCAAAAAATTTAGCAATAAAAGCTTTTCGTATCGGGAAATCCCCAAAAATGGCCAAAACACTCATCACTATAAACAAAACATACGATGTAGGAAGAGTATCTTTTAGTCTACTGCGACCAACTCTCTTTTCGTTTTCTGTTTTTTTTTTTTTAATCCATTGGCTTCATAACTTAATCGCATAAACAGGCGGGGCATTTTGGTGTTAAAACATGATCCAATTTGCAGTTCCTATAAACTAACCTGATATTGATTGCGGGTTATACGATATGTCTGTTTGTCTGTATGTAGCTACAAGATACAGACATGTAGCTGGCAACCTGTCGCCTTTTCTGGCTCCAGGGTGGCACTCAATTAGCGTCAGCTTTGTAATTGGAGCCTGAAGTTGTCGTGCAGCAAGTAAGCACAAAAAAAAAAAATTGTTCTTGATCCTATGAAACTTGATGCAAAATTTAGCCTGAGCTATTTTCTATGATACGAAACTTCATGGGAAAATAGTGAGCAACTTCAAAGCGCGTTCAGCGACATATAAACTGCTTGTCAAACTGCACAAAGCAGTTTCAACTTTATCAAATTGTTTTTTTTTCCAGCTGCAAAATATCTTATATAGTATATACGTTAAAAAATGACAAGAAATCACGTAAAAATTACTAAAGTTATCTGCTTAAATGCGCTAAAAAGCACATATTGTGCGTATCTTTCGTTTTCTGGCTAAATTGACAGTGAGATAATAAAACTTACAAGTAAATATGACAAATGTGTTTTGCTGGGCCTAAATTTTTCACACGCAGCTTATTAAAAGCTAAAATATTTTTGTAGGAATGTTTGTTTCTAGCCCGAAAAGCGCTAGAATTTCCTAGAAATTGTGTGTAATCATGCCACATGTTGCGACACGCGCTTGTTTAATGGATTTCAATTGAAAAATAAGGCAATAATAAAAACGAATCTTATCTAATGAAAGGCACGAACGTTGTTCTGCCTTTATAAGGCCGTTAATTAAAGACGCTGGCAAAAAATAAAAAAAAATTATATACTAAGACAAAAGCGTCTTTAGAGCTCTATTAATAAACAAATTAAATGTGAAAAAAACTCGACAAACCCGATAGTTGAAGAACCTTACCAGTCGCAGCTTTGTTTGGTATGCAAACTGCGAGTCAGTTCAAAAGGTGTGCCCCACCATATTCAAAAACTTGCTCGTTGTAGTTGGTTATATATTTCGTTTTTTTTTTGTGAAATTTGCACTTATTGTGTATCTCTCCGGTTAAAGTACAATGCCGACCGAAGCGCGCAAGTAATGCTCAAAGAAAGCGAAAACGCGTTGTGCGGGTTACTTTTTTCATGTCAAGTTGACAAAATTAATTTCACTCTTTTTTTTGGTGTCTCACTTTAATTTGATTTTATTACATATATTTTTTGACAATTTTCTTTGGCCCGCACTTTATTTTCATGCTGCTTTTGTTTTTCACTTGCCGCACTTTAAACAAGTCTCGTAGCCTCAACGTATACAAAGTATCTGAAAGATGTGCGAGTAAAAATCTTTACATTATCGTTAGCCATTTGCGCTCGCTCAGCAGCGGCTGTGCACACACAAACACAGCTACAAACGCGTTGCAGTGAGAGCGTAAATGAGAGCGTGAGCGCGTAAGCTCCAAGCACACATGCAAACACACACACTCACACACATTGTGCAGTGGCTCCAAAAGCTGTCACCGCCGTTTGTGGGAGTAGTCTGTTTGCTAACAAGCGCATGCGCGCTTAGCTTGCTCTCTTTCGTTCTCGCTCTCGAGTTCGAATTTTCGAAATTGCTGCTGACTTTGTGTGCGTGAGCAGCTGTATAAGTGTTAATTTGCTTACTCATTCGTTCGAAAGAAACTGACAATGAAGTTTTGTGTGTAATTTTTCATTTGTAATAATATTTAATGGGCTGTTCCGGATTTCGTTTTTCAATTAGAATTTAATTGAAGTTTTGTATTTTTAAATTAATAAGGTCGGTTATAGACCAAGTGTTAAAAAGATTACACCTTTGGATGTAAAGCACCGAAAATGCAATGAAAAATTTTAAATTTAATGAATTTTTACAATTTTGTTGTTAATTATGTAAATAATTTTTGTTTGTTTAATTTTTAATTAATTTAAAAATAATTTTATTTAGATTTAATATCATATATAACACCAGACTAGAGTGTGTAGCGAGTCTATGAAAGTTTTTGAAATATTTTCTTAATTTTGTTTTTAAGTTCATCTTTGTTGCTTAATTAGACTTTTTGTATTTAAATTGTTAGTTTAGGAGCGGTCCCCCAAAGCGACGTATTTCTTAAGAATTATTAATAGATTCTTATGTACTTTAACATTAAGTTTCTTTTATTATTTTTTACTTTTTAAAGGGAAATTACTTTAGTTCTTGTGTCGGGGGTTTTTTAAATTTTTAATTTAATTTTTTATTTCATACTTTTTATAGGTAGGTTAGGTAAAGTTAGACTTTAGTATATTATAATATACTTATTTGAGACCCCATCCGAGTATATTTGCAGCCATTCGGTTATTCTCCCCACTTTCACTCCCCACAACTTTTAAACGGCTCAACCGATTTTCATCAAACATGTCTAGAAACACTCGCATATAAGTCACCTTTAATACAAAAAAAAACTAAATTGAAATCACTGCATGCGTTCGGGAGTTATGATGCCATAGACAGACTGACAGACAGACTCGTCAAACTTATAACACCCCTCATTTTGCGTCGGGGGTTAAAAATTGCAAAGATAACTCTTATTTTTCAATTTTTATAAAAAAAATTTTAAATTAAAATTATTGAGCAATCTTTATTTTATAAATTGAGAAAAAGAGTTATTCTGATAACTGGTTCTGATAACGCCAACTCCTTGAAGGATCAATATTTAGGATCTCACAAAAAAAAATGAAAATTTAAGTTTTGAACAAGTTATTTGGAAACCCAAAAAGCCACTCATTATACATACTTGCTCTGGCTCTAAACTATTTTTTCCCTAGAATACTTTCTAAGGTACAATACTAAAATATAAAATAAATAGATAAATATTAAATTTAAAAAACATTAATCGCCGGACTCAAAGTCAATGTAAAACGAATTTAACCAATGTGTACGTACTAAGTTTATATTTATGATTTTCCTTCTGCTACATAAAATATATTTATTTTATTTTAACTATTCTCTTTAATTTATTATTATAATGATTGAGATACACGCTTAGCCTTTTCTGCTTAGACAATGTATACAATCGAAAGTACAAAAAAAAAGACAAATGAAAAATTGTAAATTTAATTTTTGGGAAAAATGTGCTATATAAAATATAATATTGTATTTTATTTTAATATTTTTTGTTCTTCCTTAACTTTTTTCAGCCATGTTTTCGAATCGAAATTACATTTTATTTTTCAAAACCGACAATTTGTAAAAAACTAAGAGGCGCACAAACAGGAAAATATCTACGTATTTCGATTTTCTATTGGTATGGCCTGACACTTAGGTATCTAATAATATATTAAGTTCAGGTAGATAAAAGAAATTTATTCAGCCAGTCTGCCAGTTTGTTCATCCATCCGCCTCTACGTTAAAGACCCAAAAATCTAGGCGCATGAAATTTTTCCAAAAGTGATTTTAATGATTTTTTTTTGTATTTGCAATGATTTTTAATATATCTGCCAACAAAATTTCGCGATATTTTATCCTTTTTACCCAATAATATAGAAATATGCGAAAAATTAAGAAATGATTGCAAGATCTGCTAACGTAAAAAGTGCAGATTTTTGAACAAATCCTAAGAGAAATTCAGAGGCTGGAGTTAAATTCTAGATTCCAGACTATTAGCAAACAATAACGAGAATCAATAAAATCAATTTAATTGGTTATCATTTAAAATCGAATCGAATTTCTGGGCAAGCCTGTTGTGTAACAAATAAAAGGCATAATTTGGCCTTCCAAATCGAAATTTCAGAACAGTCCTGAAAAGTTGTAAACTAAAAATATTGAAATTTCAATTTAAATCGATTCGAAATGGTTTTATACCTTAAATGTCAAGACGAATTGAAAAAAAACGATGTAAAATCATTTCAAAATTAATATGGATTTTCTAATCAAATCGAAATTTCAAAACAGTCCTGAAAAGTTTTAAGCTTAAAATATTCAAAAAATAAAATATTTCAATTTAAATCGATTCAAAATGCTTTGATACCTAAAACGCCAAGACGAATCAAAATAAAATCGATGTAAAATCATTGTAAAATTAATTCGAGAGGCATAATTCGACTTTTTTACACAAATCGAAATTTCAGAACAGTCCCGAAAAGTCTCAAACTAAAAATAATACAATATCAACTTAAATCGGTTCAAAATACTTTGATACCTAAATCGCTAAGACGCATTGAAATAAAAACGATTTAAAATTATTTCAAAATTAATTCGAGACATTTTTGGTTTTTCTAACCAAATCGAAATTTCAGAACAGTCCTGAAAAGTGTCGAACTAAAAATATTGCAATTTTAATTTAAATGGATTCGAAATGGTTTGATACTTTAAACGTCAAGACGAATTGGGAAATAATAGAAAAACGATGTAAAATCATTTCAAAACTAATTTAAGAGACATAATTTGGCTTTTCTAACCAAAGCTAAATTTCAAAAGACTCCTGAAAAGTTTCAAATTAAAAATATTGTAATTTGAATTTTGATCGATTCGAAATGTTTAATGCTTAAAACGCAAAGACATTTTGAAAAAAAAAACAATGTAAAATTAATTTGAGAGGCATAATTTGGCTTTTTAACCAAATCGAAGTTTCAGAGCAGTCCTAAGCAGTGTTGAACTAAAAATATTGCAATTTAGATTTAAATCGATTCGAAATATATACTTTGATACCTAAAACGCCAAAACCAATTGAAACAAAAACGATGTAAAATCATTTCAAAAATGAAATGAATTCGAGATAAAACACTAAAGGCATAATTGTTGCATATTTGCCCGAATTCAAAATTCCAAAAAGTAGAATGAAGAACGCAATATAAGTTTAAATCTAGCTGATTAGATTTTTAGAAAAGCCGTTTGGGTTATTAGCAATTAATTTTTTGTCGAATTATTTTTTTCATTTATTCTTGTAATTCAAAATCGATATGAAATCAAAAAATGATTTGATTCGATTTATGAAACAGGCTGGTTTATTTTTATCGTCTGCTTACTTCGGACTTCGACTCTAATTGAATTTCGGAGCAGTCCATTTTTATGTGTAAATTTTCTTTTGAAATTCTTTAATTGCTGTCGTCTATTTGTTCCCGATTTCGTATTGACAATGCAATTTTGAGTCTAAATCGATTTAAATTCAAAAATTGTAGACTCAAATCGAATATCGGAACAGGCCGAATTCGTGTTGACATAAAAATAATGCAATTTCAATTCAAAATCGATTTTGAGTCAAAATCGGTTTAAATTCAAAAATTGTAAACTCAAATCGAATTTCGAAATAGTCCCCCTTTGTTTGTAGATTTTCTTTTAAAATTCTTTAATTGCTTCCGATTTCATGTTGACATATAATAAATTAAATTTCGAGTCAAATTCGATTTGAACTCAACAATTGTAAACTCAAACCGAACTTCGGAACAGTTCCCCTTTGTGTGTACATTTTTTTTGATATTCTTTAAATGCTTTCGATTTCATGGTAACATAAAAATAATGCAATTTTGAGCCAAAATCAATTTGAATTGAATTCAATTTATGAAATTGCATCTCAAATCGAATTTTGGAGCAGTCCCCCTCTTTATGTGTAGATTTTCTTTTAAAATTCTTCTCCCAATTTCATGTTGGCATAAAAATAATGCAATTTTAAGTCAAAATCAATTTAAACTCAAAACTTGTTGCCTTAAATCGATTTTCGGAACACTCCCGCTCTCTGTGTGTAGATTTTTCATTTTCTTTTGTAATTCTTTTATTGTTGTCGTCTATTTGCGGCCGACACCGGCTGGTGCCCTGGGCTTTGTCTGAGCAGGGCTTCTTTCTGGTGGTTGCTGGGCAATGCTGTTTGTTTGTTTATCGAATAACTCAGCCAGCCGTCTGCCGATGCTGATTATGAATGAAATTCTCTTGTGGGTGTGTTTGTGTGTGCTCATAGCAAACTCTCTCTCTCATTCATGCGCGCTCTCTGGCTCAAACGCGGTCGCTCTCTCTCTTGTATCTGCCACTCTCTGCTGATCTGCGAACATGTGGCAAACAAAAGCAACAACAGCTGCTTGCTTAATTAAACGAATGGCAGGCAATTAATTAAGTTGCTTAAAAAAAAAAACTCGGCATATTTGTTGTCTTAGTTTTTGCTAAAAAGCCATTTATGGAATGTGTTTTTTTTTTTGTTTTTTGTACTGCTTCTTTTAAGGCACGTTTGCCCATATAAGTATGCAACATTAATTTTATTAAATTGTTAACGGATGCCATTAAATTCTTGGCCAAAATCTTGCTACTAAATAAAATCAGTCTAAAAATACTGAGCAAGTAAATTAGAGGCATAAAATAAATACAAAGCAAAAAAACAAAGTATAAACACAACTAGACAATAAAATTAATTAAAATGCCGTATAATTATAATAGCAGCTACAACTACAACAAAGGAGCAAAATTAACTCACATTCAAGAATGCGGGCCGTTTGTTCTTGTTCTTATTGTTGGAACTGCTGCGTGCTTGCTTCCCGTCAATATGCTGATAAATTAAGCCATTCGCACACGCAACATACACACAGATACACACGCATACATAGATACAAACACCATCCCTATATCATTTTCACGCGTGGCCATAGTTTAAATACCATTTGTTTTTCAGCACATGGCCCTAATTCAGATTGTATCAATAAATTGCGCACAACTTTCTGAGGTCTATAAATTTAGTAGCTATTTAGTACAGTGAAAACTCAATAAACAAAACAGGATGGAATTTCAAAGATGTGAGGGACTTGCGCTGCCGTTTTGTTGAAATGACTGCAGAATTATTACCATCTCAAGACCCATTCGCAGCATGCAAAATTTACGAACGTAAAGAAATACTTTATATAAATAAATAGTGGGATCATTTTTTTATATGCAACTTTTCTACTCCAAGGACGACCCGACCCTCGAGTGGATAAAAGGTGCCGTTGTCGAAGTCCGGGGCCTATGGGTAGGGGCTTCTCTCGAGGTAGTAGACAAGTTCAATATTCCGTCTTTACCTAAGGCGAAGGTTTTAATACCGCGCGTGGTGAAGCCAGAAGATACACTCTGTCTACTACAGCGACAGAATCCTGATGTGCCGACGAACGACATGAAGGTGCTGCACGTTTCTAAGCCAGCTGATAAGAACGCTGGCCAGAACTACATCCACCAGATCAATAAGACGGCCGAGGATATCCTCTACTCTAGGTTCGGGAAGATGGCGTGGGGCGTAGGGAGCGTGTACCTGCGTCTCAAAAAGTGCCATCCTGCCGACAACACACTGGCCGCAGGTGAGGTGGAAGCCGATCTCGGGATTGAACAAATCCTGGAAACTTCCCTCACGCCAAGGAACGAGCAGGAGGTGGGTGAACCGGCGGTAGTAGTCGACCCCAGGAAGGTCCCGGAGGCAAATGCTGAAGGTCCTTTAGATAAACCTCCACCGTTGTAAAATTGCCTCAGCCGAGCTTCTCCTCAACTTAGAGGGGGGCGGCTACGACGTTGCTCTGATCCAGGAACCGTGGTTGGCATCAGGAGACTTGGTTTCTGGCCTAAAATCAGGGCAATTCAACACATACGTTCCTGACACCACAAGCAAGATAAGGACTGCTGTACTCGTAAGAAAAGCTGTCTACTCGTTTTTAATAACCAATTTCTCAACAGTATTATAATATATAAGTAATATTTTACAAAGCTGCCATACAAAAGTTGAGCCAGCTTTCTAGGCAAGCAAATTAACGCACTCTTGTAATCTTTACACGGCGAAAAATTTGGAAAGATTCCGGGTTTTTTCAAGGCAAATGGAACTCCTCTATTGGAGGGGAATTAAATTGTAGAATACAACGGATAGTGCCTTTGGACACACCCAAATCCATATTTGTAATAAGAAATAAGTGAAAATTTTTGCAGATTTTATGCAGACAGCTGCAAATGCTCAAACGACTCATAAATTTGGTATATTTTTAAAGAATTACTCCTTCTCATATCATACACTTCCCAAAATTCAATTAAGAACACCTACTTTTATTTAAAAATATTAAGATATGCATGGTTTAAAAATCATTTGTGACTCAATGAATAAACTAAAATCTTATCCTAAATAAACAAAAAAAAGCTTGAAACTTCAAATAGCATTAAAAAATTAATTTTATCCTGCGAAATTCAATTAAGAACACTTACTAAAAATGATAAAAAATAAATGTTTTAAAAAAAATATGGGAAAAACACTAAGTTAATAGTGAGTCCAGGTTCCGGAATTATTTCTAAACTCAAAAATTCTGATTGGCATCGAAAGAACCCCTTCTGAAAATCTGAAAGTGGGATTTTAGCAAATTCTTCGGTAACTGTCCTGCGCAGCTCCTGCAACGTCGGAAATTTGCGTCCGCCAGTGTAGACGTGATGGAACTGGTTCCCCCTATCTTCTTAATGGGGTTCAAGTCCTAGGGCTTGGTTTCTAAGCGAGCAGAGCTAAAGCGGCTTTTCAACTTTTTGAGCCGCAAAATAAACCATCTCGATAAAACTAGAATGCCAGCCCAATTAAAAAGTTGAAGACTTCTAAAAGACCAAGAAGTGATTTATGGAAGGGGAGAACATTAATAGATGACCGAACCCAAAACGACAAAACCCACAGTTACTAGAAGGTTTTTACGAAATTAAAAGGTTATCCTACGAGTTAGTAAAAGCTAGTAAAGATTTTCGACTTTCTAAATCCAATTTACAAATGCCTTGATTTCTAATGGAGCAAATAGAAGCTGTAATGGAGCGGACTTTCATTTTTTCGAACCGCAAAATGAACCATCTCGATAAAACTAGATCCCCAGCCCAATTAAAAAGTTGAAGACTTCTAAAAGGCCACGGAGAGATTTCTCGATGGAAAGAACATTAATAGATGACCGAACCCAAAACGACAAAACCCACAGTTACTAGAAGGTTTTTACGAAATTAAAAGGTTATCCTACGAGTTAGTAAAAGCTAGTGAAGATTTTCGACTTTTCAAATCCGATTTATAGAGAGCTTGATTGCTAATGGAACGAAGCTCTAATGAAGCGGCTTTTCATCTTTTCGAACCACAAAATAAACCATCTTGATAAAACTAGAACAACAACCAAACTAAAAAGTTGGAGACTTCTCAAAGACCAACGATAGATATTTCGACTGAGAGAACATTAACAGAAGACCGAACCTAAAACAACAAGTTCCCACGAAATTATAAGGATATCCTTCGAGCAGGCCCGACGAAAGGGATAGAGGATTTTTTCCTCCGGGCCCGGAGCTCACAGAGGGGCCCGAACTCGAAAGTCATTCGGGAGGTTTTTTGCTTAAAAAAATATAGTAAATTATCATTCTACCAGAGCTCCGCAACATACTTTATTGTTTAACAATATCGAATGTTATTATTATGATTGCAATGATAGAATATAATATGGTGATCCAAAAATATATGTTATGGAGCTCAAATTAAGATATTTTATATGTAACTGATTGATTAGGGGAGAGACCCTATATGGCCCATATAGTACGCGTATTATGCTTTTCGTAATTCAAAAATTGTTTCGGAAACTAGAGACGATTCTTTACAATTTTTGATCGATGTAAAGAATAATTATGTGGCGTAGCAGCCGAAGAGCTAATAAGTCAACCATGTTTGGTTCCTCAGAAGAAGAATTTAAGAAAAAGTGATAGGAGCCTGTATCCGAGATTTCCCCCCGGGCCCGGTTATTCTATCTACGGCCCTGCCAGTAAGTAAAAACTAGTGAAAATTTTCGTCTTTCTTAATCTCAATTTTTAAAATATCCAAGTTCTCATCTAGCTTCCTTTTCCCACTTATAAGTTTTTACTGTACTATATGATATACTTATTAACTCAACATCTCTACAAATCGAACTGCAATAGGCAGGAATTTAATTTTTTTGCGTATTGTTCAGTTTTTATGTGGGACGTGCGTTCCATGCTCATAAAAATTCTTTTGTTCTCGTTTTTGGAACAATTCCGGTGCTGGGTATTAAATTAAATATATCCGGCATGCGGCTTTTTTATACATATAGTTACAATATTTCGTTACTTTTATGCGGGTCCCGATGCTATGGGCAAATAAAGATATACGAGTATCTGCCTGGGTAAATATACAATTGATTTTTATTATGGTGCTGAAATGTAACTCTTTATGAAGATATATAAGGGTGCATTCTTCCGGGAATGCGCATTATATCATATATGAGAAAAATGGTGATAAATGTCTTTTGAATTTGTTGCATAGACATTTCTCTTTGAATTTTGCGTAGGCTGACCATCAAATTTTAAATAATTACCAAAACATACCAAAAACGAGATATAAATTCGTCATCTAACGAAAGTGAAATGCAAATGAAATGACGGACACGAACCAAGTGACGCCCATACAAAGGTGACAATTAGAAAGTCATTATGATCCAACAATTAAAAACGCATGAAATTTTGGACTCAACAGGTAAAACAGGTGAGAGTGTAATTAGGCAAGTCAACCGAAATAGTTATAGTGGGGAAAATTAAACACTTATTTAACAATTTATTTTGGCAATTAAATAAACATTTTGGTATGACTTTTGTTGAGTAGGGAATTCCAAATTAGTGTTAAACGTGTCACATATGGTAGATGTGTTTATATAACGCAAGGCAAGAGAGTAAATATGAAATACGTTTTTCCAAAGAAATCAGCTGCTTAGAAGGTCATAAGACATACCCAACCATATGGTCTTAGTTCTATAGGCTATACATGGGAAAATATGTTTTCAAAATTTATGGATACATATTTTGAGTTTTTCAGATACCTTTTAGAATTGCTCATGTGGAAAATTAGACTAAAGTCACGTCAGATAAGAAGTATTAATAAAAAAGTCTAAACCTTGCTTTTACATTGTCATACCAACGTAACGTCACGAATAAATGGAAACTCCCATATTTGCAGCTTTTTGGTATAAAAGCTGAACAAATTCAACTTTTCGAAATACCGAGAATCTTAAAATGTTTTGAAGTGAAAAAAGTGACTCGCTTTCACTCCGTTAGCACGAGAGTTCAAACATACTACCTTGACCAAAAATTTCCCGGAATCATTACCTTGTAGCGCTCTAAAGTCACCCAATTTGATGTCTTTTTTTTCTTAAATTGCCACATCTGCCATTGACATTCTAAGAAACTTTCAGCCTAATAACTGATTGAAGATTTGGGCCTCAGAAGTGTCGCTGCAAAGCTGCTGCCGAAATACTTGAATTTCATAGAAAAAAGGACCATTTGGATAAAAACGGAATGAATACCATTCAACAAGCACCGAATTTACCTGCTTTAGCTTCCTGAGAGTTTTCCTTTTCGGTCGACTTAAAAAAACGCTCAGTGGAACGCTTTACAGCACCAGAGATGACGTCATGGAAATCGAAGACGGCTCTGATCCGAAAAGCGATTATAAAACGTGTGTTGCAATCAATGGAAAATACTTTGAAGAGGACAGTATCGATTTTTGTTGAATAATCTTGTAATTTGGGATTTTCCGAATAAATTTCGGGAACTTTTTGATCATGGTGGTATATGCATTATACTCGGAGACAGAAATATGCTCAACAAGAGAAGAAATAAAATCATATGCGAGCATTACATTTTTTTTAAGATTTAGATTATACAAGTGAGCCCGGCAGACGTGGTCCACACCAAACTTTTTGGATTGGTTGACTTAGAGTCATGAAAAGCCGTATGGACGAACTTAAGATTTTTTTTAAGTGAGCTCGCATCTGTAATAAATTCATGCCCCACAGAAACTACATTTTAGCCCCTTTGCGACTACGCTTCTCTTTGCACTTAATGTCCAATACCCGGTAGAGAATTTTCTACTATGCTATATTCACAATATTCACAAAAATGCTCACGAACCAATACACCCAATACAAATCACAATAGGCTTAAAACCTCCGTATTGACATCCTCTAGCACACAAAAAAATCTAATTTGAAATTCAATGACGCCTTTATTAGAACATCCGTAACACGTAAAACATTAGTTTCTTATATATATATAGAGATGTAGATTTTGATTTAAATTTCATATCTAATTTAAAGAAGCTCTCCCAACATCTTTAGATTTCAGATTAAAAGTGTTCACGCCTTATCTGGATTTGGATTTCGATTACGATCCGAATAAAATATACATATCATATGTAGATATGAGATTATACGTGCTATATGCATGCCTTTTCTGGATTAAGACTCCGATTTAAAAATTCATATCCAATATAAAGAAGCTCTTTCTTTAGATCTTAGATTATATGTGTTTTTTATCTGGATTTCGATTCCCAATAAAATAATCATATCTGTAGTGCTCGGTTAATATTAAGAAGTGAGATTATACGTATGATAGCGTTTGCTGGATTTTGGTTCCGAATAAAATAATAATATGTATTCATGCGTTTGGTAAATTCCCTGCAGCAACAATAATCTTTATTTCCAATCGATAAGTCGGAATCGGAATACAGAAAAAAAAAAATTGCTCAACATCAAAATATGACAACAGAAAGAAGAAGATCTGAATCGCAAATCTAAAATCTTACACGAATCTATGCTAAGAGAGCTTTTCCATCAAAAAAGCTTTTGACCTCTAACACGCTGCATACAGTAAGGGATATATTTTATGGATGTTACCACCTTATGTTGGTCCACCATGGGTTTCGGTATTTTTTTGGATTATTTTTTATAAATCTCGTTTCATAAAACATTGATTTAAGAAAGTGAATATTATTGAAGAATATTTGAAGTTATTGCTTGTTGCGTTTTTTGAACCTCCGATTCGGTTTCAGTGAAAAAAAAAATATTTGGTATTCCAGGCCCAACGAGAGGGGGGATCAGGGACTTTTTCCCCCGGGCCCGGAGCCCTCGGAAGGGCCGGCGGAAACAATAATTTCTTTAATAATTTTTCAACAATTATACTTATATATAGTTCATGAATTAAGAAAAAATTATAGGGGCCCGGATATTCTCTCTATGGCCCTGGGTAGCTCTTTCGTATATAATGTTCCCACAATATGGCAAAAGCCATACAACTTTGTAGATTTATTTTACACGATCTTTTCCGTGTCTTATCCTTTAACTATAATAAGTTTTAAAATTTTCTCTCTTTCGAAGGGTTTATTCATTCTATCACTTCTTCTATCTTAAATCATCTTGGCTTGTCACTTCAAGCATTCTTCACCAAATATATTTTTTGAATCATCCACTTGGTCAAAGGTGATCTATTGGTTTTTTTTTTTTTTTTGTGATATAATTGTCTAATTTTTATGGTGGTTCCTTGTTTCAATTTGTATACTCTAAATCTGTCTGACCAGTTGTGGATGTGAGTTGGTGCATATCATTAAAAAGATCACCCATCGGGCTAGTTCATATCTGAACTCTATTTGCCTCAAAATATTAATAAATATACAACATAAGACATACAATGACTTACTAACGCCATCTAGCGACAACAATTTACATGCGCCACCTAGCGGACACAAAAAATGACTAGAATGACGAAAATGGCGTCAAAAACTTTTTTTTTTTAACTATGAGGCTTTGCCCCCTGCCTGCTTCGCTTACCAGCCCCCACCCTCCATCAGCGCAGGCGGCTCAGGGGGCCCACTTGAAATTAAATTCAAATTCATCAAAAAGATGAGAAAAAAAACTTTTTTATATAATATAGGGATATAAAGATTAATTCCAATGTTATCGGTGTTATCATTACAAAATGTTGCTGGTTACTTACTACAAATATATAGCTGATCAAATCGTTCGAATCTGAATATTTTTAAATCTAATCATAGCATTTTTGAAGCACTACATCTACGACTTCAATTTTTTTTAATACAAAATGTTGTAACAAATCTTATTCATGTCCTTGAAACACAAACTACGCATTTCCTCGTTTCATAACTGAATCTCGCAAATCTTTTTCGAGACGTAATTTTAGGCTAATTAAAACATTCTCCTCCAACAACAAAATTCTGCAGTTCATATGCTGACCTAACTCAAACCAAAAACGTATGCCAAAAAGTTCTATAAATAATTGACTTTAAAAATTCCGACATGGAATTCCTTAAAAGCTGTAAAACTAAACACATTACCCAACAACCTAGGCTAATTATAATGTACGTTTAATTAATTACAATTATTTAAACGTTCAGAATAATTTATGGTAAACATTCCGATTGCGTAAATTAGCAAATAGTCTTCGACTGCAATAAGCAATTTCCACAGACCTAACCCAAACAAAAAAAAAGAACTAGTTCTATAAGTGGTTTTTATAATTTATGATATATAGTTTAGGCAATTATGTAAAATTAAACACATTACCTCGGGCTATTTACAAAGAAAAATCTTTGCCCAGACCTAAGCCAAACAAAATCAAGTTCTGCGTATTTTTGGATTTTTTTGGAAATTATTATAATTTGTAAATAATGTAAAATTAAACACATAAGCCTATTCCTTATAAACTATTATTCAATTAAACAATAAACAATGTTGCTCCAGGAAAAAAGAGCCAAAGTTCACTTTGTCAAAAATGAGTTTCCGACAAGACGCGCTTCATGGGAATCAAAGCTGCGTCCATTTGGCACCTCAAAAAAATCCCAATTCCAAAATCATCATCAATTAATTTGTAAAAAATTAAATAAACAAAGTCTGAGGGGAATTCCGTTGAAAAAAAATTATGAATATTAACAAAAATAAACAACTTACGCGTATGACGTTTTGGGCATCATTAAAGATTAAGCTTTTTTGTGGTTTGGTAAAATCCAATTGCTGCATTGCATCAGGATCGCTAATGGAACGTCGCAGTGTTGTAATAGAAGCACGTTTGGCATGGAAACTGCCGCGCAGAAAACGCGCAAACTCATAGGCTGCGTTTTTACCCGCTTTGCAGACTGCACGCGGTGGCGTCACCTTAAAGGTGGGCAGCAGCGGTGCATGCATCTCAAATGAAGAATCTGGTGATATGTTGCGACTGTTGGAGTAGCTTATGGAGCTGTCTTGACTAGTTAAGTTTGAACTAGCCGAGGATATGCCATCATCATTTTCATCTTCCACATCGGAGCTGCTGTTAGCCGCTAAGGGAGCGCAACCCAGCTGCTCCTCCTGCAGACTTTGGCTAGTCATGCGCAGCAGCACGGGCGAATCACAGCGTTGCTCCGTTTCTTCAGAAACCTGCTGCTTCTTGCTGCAGCGTTTTTTGCTGGAGAAGAATTGCAGCACCTTGGCCGCACTACGGCAGCTGCGTCGCTCTGCCTGCGCGCGTTCCAGCGCCATGGGTGGCGGCATTAAATCCTCCGCCTCGGCAGCCTTACGTGTTGCATTAGTTGTCTGCTGCTGCTCCCCCGCTATGTGTATTTGCGGTGATGCACTGCGTCTGCCGGAGCTGCCGGTAGCATTTTGATAGATCTCTTTCGCCTTGCGACATATAAAAGGTGATGCGCATTTGGGCGTCGTGGCTTGATTTGCCGCCTGACGTGCCTCAAAATCGCGCACAAAACGCGTCAAATGCTCACGATCCAGCTCGGTGATGCAGCGATGACGCACACGCGACTTGCTAGCGGCTGTATTCTGTGCGCCAATTAAAATACGTGGACTGTTGAGTATGTGTTTGATCTCAAAGCTGCTATCAAAGTTGCCGGAATCGTTAAATTGGCTAAGACTTTGCACAAAACGTTCCACCATGTTGGAGATGATATTGACGTCGTTGCTGTTTTTATGATTTCCGTATGGGTTTTGATTTTTATTACGTTTGGTATTTGTTTGATTTTCAGATGATTGCTCGGAATTGTTTATTATATTGTTCATGACGTTCACTTGGCTATTGGAAAACTTTTAGGATTAACGAAAGTGTTTTTAAAAGACCGGCAATTAAAAAGCAAAGTACTTTGAGCAAAATTTTCACAAAAACGTTTAAACTGCTCGACTGCTAGCATCTGACTGAATTTTCCTGGCCAAGTTGCGGCCTCTAGGTAAACTTTGACGGGTTCACACATGCTTTACACACACAGTGTTAAAAAAAAATATGGCGAATTGTAGAGTCGATGGTGGACGACTTTGGGATACCCTATACCATAATATTGTGTTTTATATTACTAAACGCAAGACCAAGATTTTCAGGTTAAAAACAATTATTTAAAAAAAAAAACTGTCCGACTGGGGATCGAAATCATTTGTGGGCGGTGATAGGCGTGGCGGTGGTGGGTTCGGTCTTTGGTTTGCCCTTGCGCAGAAAGTTGTCTAATTGTCACACGAGAGTGACCAGCGACGATTCCCTAATTGGCCGATCCAAGTAGCTCACAACCTACGCTAGGTACCCTCTGATTAGCCCCTGGATACCCCTTTTCAGGGGTGAGCTAATGTGAGAAGGGTGGCCCCCCCCAGGCGATCGGCGTATGAGGACGTTTTACATGGAAGCGTAAGTGGACATCTACTACCATGCAAGGGAGTCGAAGGCCCAGTCAGTCCTTTTCAAACCCCATAACTACGAAAGAATCAAAAAAGTCTCGGATATGGAGGCGAGCGATACAGGCCTAAGCCAACAACGGGTTCGTCGCGCCAAAGAAGAAGAAGATAGGCGTGGCAGGAAAAAACCAAAATTTTCATAACGTGTCAGCACATACAAGGGGTCCAAATGTCAAGTTTGGTAATGCCAACTCTCAAAGTGTCCAAGATATAGGTGCTCAGACGTACATAAAGTCATATAGACAGATGGAGATTGCCACCTTGTCGTGGTGAGAGGGCTTATTAAGGGCAATGAAACCAAGAGCGATGCCGGCAGTAGCATAGCTATCGGTAGGGTTCCCATGCCGGTAAGGTCGAAGAAGAGTCATGAAGCTAAGGCAACTTTAGGATCTACCCCACTCTCGGGGATTGCCACCTAGACGTGGTGGGAGGGCTTATTAGGGGCTATGAATCCAAAAGCGATGCCAGTGTAGCACAGCTATTGGTAGGGCTACCATGTCGGTAAGGTCGAGGAAGAGTCCTGAAGCTTAGGCATCTTTGGGATCTACCCCACACTCGGGGATTGCCACTTTGTCGTGGTGAGAGGGCTTATTAGGGGCGAATAATTCAAGAGCGATGCCGGCTATCGGTAGGGCTCCCAAGCCGGCAAGGTCCAGGAAGAGTCCTGAAGCTAAGAGCAGTCCACACCAAACCCTGATGCCAACAGGTAAGCGTCTGTTTTCCCATATCAGGGGAACTGATATGGGAATTTTTGAACCCATCACTCATTGATTCTCATAAAAGATATCAGAATAACATGAAACAAAACAATAATGGAAACATGTCTCCAAGGGGTACCCAACATTTATTGCTCCATCCCCCTGCTAGGGCAGACAGCACAGAGGATTTGGAGGTGCTACTTTCACGTTATAACGATGCATGTAACCAAGAGGCTCTTGTGGAGTCCAGAATTCGTAGTAGTATCTATCCCACATTTCCTGCTCTATACAAATTTGCACAAGCCCAAGATACTCCTAACCCCCAAACTATAGTGTATACACACAATGTGTACGCACATGTGGTAAAAATTTTATTTTAAAGTTGTATTTGCGTATTTGTACGAATATTGTTCGATTGTGTGCCCCTCAGAATAAGAATTACGCTGAAACACCCGCACTTAAGTAAACTTCACTTGACAATGAATTACTCATAAGCAACGTCAACATTTTGGTTTACTCTAACCCAACTATCTACGTGTACGTTGGATTCTTTCTTTTTAAGGTTGCTTTCTTTTTACGCACCTCTTGAGCACGTGCCATGCATTTGAATATATCTACTCTAAGTATAAATTATTGCCAACTTTTTGTAAAAGTTTTTACTATTGCCGGAAAAAGGCTATTTGCATGCGTCACAAAAGCTGCGTCTGCTCTTTGTCACAGCATGTTGTAGTGCCTTGTGACGTCACAGGAGTTCACCTGCTCTTTATCGCTTTTGTATCTGTTTGGGGTGGTTCACTGCTTGCTGGCGATTTGCGTATTTGGCATCTTTTTTTTTCAGGGGCATAGCTTGTTGAGCTCACCTGGCCAGACTTTTTTTTTCTTGTTGTTGTTTACTTTAGTACGTAAAAAACAACAAATTTTTTTCTGCACCCCAAAACTAAACAAAAGTCAAAACATTAGACGTTTAGGAAAATAGCAAAAAATATGTTTATACACTACAAGAAGGCTTTCTAATTTGAAGGTAACATTTGTTGGTAATATAATGTCTAAAATAGCGATACATTAAAAAGTGAAAGCATTTAAGCAAAAATCTATGAGCAACACAACCTGTAATTAGTTTTACTAATTTTAAAGATTGAGCTCTCTGAAGCGAGTTTTTATCAGCTCCAGCTTTAATTAGGAAAGATTTCTTTGCGTATTGCATGTATTTAAATTTTTTCAGAATTATAAAATTTCTTCTCTTTTTTATCCAATTAAAAATTAAGATAATGATATTTCAATAAAAAAAATGAATAATATATTCAAATTTTCAATAATATCTTAATTTAAACTGCGATAAATCGATAAATTTTTTCAATTTCAAACACTTTTCTTTATTAAAATAGGCGTAGTTTTTTGAATATGATAAGACTTATAAAATTTCTTCTATACTTTATACTCTTTAACTAGGGTGAGATCCGAGGTTCTTGACATAACCTTGGCCAGTGGGGAGCTAAAGTCACATATAAGTGAGTAGCATGTATCCCCTGAAGAGTCTATGTCAGACTACAGCAATATTAGCTTTAACCTAGGGCTAAACCTAGGAAGTAGCGAACGCAGACGTAACCCCAAGAACACAGACTGGGGTTACGTTAGACTAAATTTCTCTATAGCCCAGAGCCTGACCAGCAGAGCATCTGGAAAGCCCAGAAGCCGTGCTAGATTGGAATGCGCAGAGGAGGAGTTGAACAAGTGTATAGTGAACGCCTTCAATGAAAGCTGCCCTCTTGCTAACGCAAGGAAGAAGAAAGATGCCCCATGGTGTAATGCAAAACTCGAAAAGTTGCGGAAGGTGACCCGGCACCTCTTTAATACCGCGAAGCGCATTGGAGAGTGGGATACTACCGGGGTAGTCTGACCTTATATAACAAGGAGAACCTTCAGAACCTTCTGCGAAGCCATCAAAAATACTAGTGAAGGCGCAAGACATTACAAAGCAATATCAAAGGGAATGCCAGACGTAAATCTGGCACTCCAGAAATCTGATTACTCCTTTACCATTAACAATAAGGAGAAACTAGAACTCCTCTTGGTCACACACTTCCCTGGGAGCACTCCACAGATGGAAGGCAGAAATTTGCCGACAAGGTACAAACGGTAACACCAGAGAGATTAAAATGGGCAATTGGCACGTTCCAGTCCTATTAAATCTCCAGATCTGGATGGTACACATTCTGTCCTTCTACAAAAAGGACTGGACAATCTGTTAACTCCCATTAGAGAAATACTAGTTAACAGCCCTTTCAAACACTTTTCTCTATTTGAATAGACGTAATTTTTGGAATATGAAGCTTTGAAATTTGAGCTTTCTGGAGTTATTTTTATCAGCTACTGCTTTACTTATTAAAGATTTTTGCGAATCTATATTTACAGGGTCCGGCACTCGAAGTACTCTAGCTCTTACCATCTCTGAGATCTAGGCGTTCACACGGACAGACGGACATGGGTATATCGACTTCTCTATTCACCCTGATCATATTTTAGGTAACTTTGGGGTGTCTCTGACGACTCCTTCTATATGTTACATACATTTTCGGCTTGCACAAACTTAATAGCCCTTTGTACCCTACGGTACAGGGTATACAAATTTTATGAAAAATGCAGTGCTGCAAAATTTAAGTTTTCGATAACATCTTAATTTAAATTTCAAAATATCGATACATCGATATTTTCCAGTTAAACGCAGAGAAAACATCTTTGCTGAAAAAAACATCAAAAATAACACGAGAAATGCCTTGCCTTCTCATTTTTAACCACAACTCATAATCTATTGAGATAATTCGATATTTTACCTCCCTGGGTTTAAAAAAAAATCTTTAACTGACGAAAAGTTGAACCATCAGGTTCTGAACTAGAAAAAGCAGATGGCGGCATTTTCATATTATAAGGTCACACCAAATATCATTCTGTTCAGAAAAATTTTCAAAGCTCCAAAGTCAAGAGTTACATTTCTTTTATGACGTGTATCGTATTTGATAGAGAGCAGCCTGAAATATCTGAGATTATACCCAAAAATTAATCTTTAAAGAAGAGTAAATATTTCAATTTCTGCAATTATCTGCCTGATGTTAATTTAAATATGAAAATGGGACTGACTAACGCGATTAGGAATTTTATAGCTTTTGAATGCGGAAGGAATTCTTTTTGAAAGGTTGTACCGTAGATCTTCGCTACACACAATAATTTTGAAAAATCGTTGGGGTCGGGATCATTCCAAATTTTAATGATACTTCTAGTTGGATAAAGGATTTTTAGACTTGTGGCCGAACTTATACAAAAAATATCAAATGTATACAAGATAGACAAAAATAGAAGACTACCTAAGAAAAATACTTCCTATCCTAAGTTGATTTAAATAAAATTAAAAGTAACACTTTTTTTTTTTAAATTTGTAAATAAATTAATTTCATTAAGAATATTTATTTAATTTTTTAATGATATCTTTATCAATATCAGTTATGACTCTGAGATGGACAAGAATAAAAAAACACTACGACGGACTTCAGGTTCCAAAAACGCAACATTTTTTTAAAATTTGACTGAACTTGCCTAGAACCATTATTAAATTTATATAATAATATAATCCCCTTCCATCTTCCTAAACTTCCTCTTCCTATTTGCAAGAGTATTTGCTCTTCATTATGGCAATATTTGCTTTCTCCCAGTCCTATATTATTTGCCCAAAAATTATATATAACAATATTTAACTAACAAATGCTGTTGATCTATTTGAACATAGATATGATGCCATATCTAGTAAGCCCAATGGATTATTAGGTAAAAAAAAAACTGGCCCATGACCCACTTTATATGCACGAAACAAATATACATAATAATAAATATAATCAAACTTTTAATGCATTTAAAAGCTTTGTCTATATATCTATATATAAAAAAATAGAGCAATTCTTTTTATCGAAGAGAAAATAAATTTATGAATTGTTATCGCAACGCTTTATTGACATTAAAAAGCCATGAAAACTTTCAGAATAAATTGAAAAATTTCCGATTTACATGCAAAGGGAAATTTAATAGCCATGACTTGTTGGTTATTGGAGCATAAAATAGAACCCAAAATTGGGCTTGTTGTGGTTTTGCCCACGCCACACTTGACTGGGCCATGACAAATCCCTTCCTGTGATCTTCGTCAGCAGAGCAGCAATACGTAGGGCATCATCTTACGTGGAGTAAATTTAAATGGAACAAAGCTGTGTGTGACTTGGTTGATTGAAATTGAAAAAAAAAAATTTCTAAGTGTGCGCATAATTAACGTCACAAAAAAGTCACGACGTAATGGATAGGAATCCAAATAGTGACTAACCAGTGCACAGTAGGACAAACTAGCGCATTTTTATGCAAATTTTTAACTTCACACATCTTGTATTTGAGCAAGACGAAAAGGCGACGTTGGAAGTAGCCTCGAAATAGTCTAAACTTGGATATGCATAGTGTGACCAGAGAAGACGAAGTCTGATATATGAGATATGTCTTCCTGTATATGGGTATAAACGCCTAGATCTTTGAGATGGTATGTGCTAGAGCTTAAAGCTTTAGAATTATATGTCTTATGGTTACAATTTTTTTTTTTTGTTTTATATAGCGGGGCTACGTTTTATAGGTCCGATAGGGTAACATTACGTAGCACCTCGAAAAAAAAATATTTACAATAATAATGCTTTTATTATCCTAATAAAATATCGTTACAAACTTCACAGTTGTGATCTTTTTTTATTTGCGTCCTCAAGCACATACTAAAATTTTAAAATCGGTTGACTTTATAGGTCCGATAGGGTTACATTACGTAGCACGTCAAAAAAAAATATATATATTGGATAATAATAAGGCTATAATTATCCTAATGAAATATCGTTACAAACTTTGCCGTTGGGATCTTTTTTTTTATTTGCGGCCTCAAGCACTATACCAAAATTTTAAAATCCGTTGACTATATTATGTTGCCGTCGTCGGCAAAAAAAAAAAAACTTTTTCAGAGTATATTGTGTTTGAAGATATGGTAATGAATTTTGGTAATCAAAAGATAAGCGGAATACCTAAACAATGTAATGGTACAGTGTATCTCAAGATCATCAGATCCCAACTTTAATATACATATGCCTTCTCTTACGTTACTGAATTGACTCGAATTAGTTTCGACCGATTTCTTTTGAAAACATTCAACATGAATTTCATTCTTACTAACTGACTTCAAAAGTGTAATAAGAGTAATTTTGTTTGGTTGGAAGTTGTGAGAGCATTTTTTGTGATATTGTGGGATAGATAGTCTAAAAATCCGCAACTTTTCTGGAAGAAACTAAGTTGATGAATTCACTAGCTTCCGAATCAATATTTTTTTAATGTTATATGATTTTTCAAACTGCTAAACTAATAATACTAAAACAAATATACCCCTAAAAAGCTTTATATATTGTAGTAATTGCTCAATCATTGCCTAAATTGACAAAATTTTGTTAAGAAAATGTCCCTTTCTTATTTTTGCAGTTAAGTCCTAAGATTCTTGATTTATGAGTTAATAATGATTTTTTTCAGCCTAATGAAATCTTGAAATAAGAATCTTTATAACTCCATTTCGTTCTTGATTTAAAATGTTTGCAGTTAAGCCTTAAAAATCTTCGATTTTAGAGTTAATTATGATTATTTCAAGAGCCAAGAAAAAATTTAAAATCGTGATAAAAATATTAAATTTGGATTTCGACCAATCTAGCAATTAGATTTTTTTTCTCGTTTTAATTTAATATCTTTTAAGAGCCCCTTTTCTTAATTTGAGAATTTTTGTCATAATTTTAGAATTATTGATCTATGATTGGAATTCAGTATTTAATCCTGTTTCTTAATTCAAGAAATTTTGGCCATCTTCTAAGATATTTTGCAAGTCAAGTTATTTTAGAGAATTAAAATCATAGAATGCAAAAATCTTCACTTAAGAATTTATTTTTTTATCAGTGTACTCCTAGAACTGGGTTCTGATCGTTCATCTGTGGTAAGGTATCAAAATTATAAAATCTGGTATACGTGAAATTCTTTTAGTTTAAAATTGATCATTTTCTGGTATGGGCGTAACTTTGTGAAATAAACAAATGTCGTACGTCAAGTCGAGCGCGGTTTCTCCATATGAGAAATGGTCAAAAACAGAACGAAATTTTATAGAAAACATAATTGTTATTTGTACCGATCGTTCCTATGGGAGCTATATGATATAGTCTACCGATTTTTATAAAATTTATTGACAATACTCATATAGACTTCCATAGGAAACGATCGGTTAAAAACAAATGAATGCTTGAAAATTCTTCAGTTCTATGATATTTTTATGAAGAGAACCGGATCTTATTGCAAGCTATGTTACAGAGTATCCGCCATTTTTTGTTTGTCAGGATTTTAAAACTAGTGATCTTGATTGGACTTAATAATTTTGTTTCTTAATTCAAGAAATCTTAATGTTAATTCAAGATCTTTATTGACCATCTTCTAAGATATTTTGGTCTTATTTAAGAAATTAAAATCAAGAGTGCTAAAATCTTCATATAAGATTTAATTTATTTTTGATCAGTATATTCCTAGTACTTAGTTCTGATCGATTTATCTGTTGTACAGGTAGCAAATTAAAAATTTTATAGTAAAATTCGTCTTCTTTTGAATGTTGAGCGTTTTCTTGTTTGCACATAACTTAATATACCCTTAGTGAACCATACGGTACAAGTATACAAAAATGATTATATATGTTATCGAAACTAGAGTACACAGATTTCTATAAAAATACGGTCATACTAATTTTTTCCAGCAAAATTTACAATCTTGATAGGCTTGTCAAATTTTCTGTTACTCTTTCATGGCCAACAGCTAGATACGAATAAAATTTCCCTTGATCATCACTTTCGATCCCACTGTGCTGCGCCAAGATATGCCTGTCACTTGAGGAGGTGACGTGCTGCGGCGGCTTGCAGGCAAAGATCAAAGCCGGATTCTATTGCGTCTTGGTGTAATGACTGTGACATCATTTCACAGACAAAACCGATAATCACAGTGAGCAAATGTGCATAATAATACAATTAATTCTTTTTGCAATTTCATAATGAAGCGGAAAAAAGGCACGACTCTTAATATATGTAAATAATATATAGAGAATGTGCTACTTATAGACAAACTGCTGTTCTCTATAATACAATCATCTATACTATAAGATAAGATTAAGTTTGCGAAAGAAAAATATTTTATAATTTCAGCGTACTCATGCTAAAAATGTTTTAAATAAAAGTATACAAGAAAATTGTTCATAAATGAGCAATTCCAATGAATTGGAAAATTTCAGCTATTTTTGGGAGATCTTCAAATGCCAGTCTAAAAGCAAATAAGTGCTTTATGTGGCGCTTAATTTTTCGCTGTTCGTGTTTTTTTCGTCGGAAATTATGGTGTGCATTTTTTTTTGGTGTTGCTTAATTTATTAATTTAGTTTACAGCTTAAGTAAATACGTGGGAAAAATGTGGGCAGCGACACGATGGGCGGCAGACGCCCATCAGGAAAAGCCTAAGAAAATTCTTCAGAACACTTTTTTAGCTTTGCTTTTTAATTGCTTGGTTGGTGGTATTTTTGGTTTTATGTTTTTAAAAAAGTCCCTTTAAAGTTTATAAAAAAATATCACGCACAGTAGGTAAATATACGCAAAGCGGGTCACTTTGGAATTCGATCTCTTGGATTTGAAAGATTCGATACTATTTAAAAGCGATTATTTTTGTTATGCAAAATTCGTTTTAATTTTTAAGTTTTTTTTTGCCTTTTTTTGTGAAAAAATTGTTATATACTTTTTTTTAAAAACTTAAAACTTTTATTTATATACATTTATTGATTGAATGATTTATTTTTTTTTATAAATCTCATGATTCAAAAACATATGTAGATATTTATAAAAGTAGAATATTCATATATAACATATGTATATATAATTTTTTATATATTTTTTTTTTTAGTTTAAGCGAGTTCCAAAATGTATTTATTATTTATTTAGTATTATTAAAAATGTCAGTTTAAAGCCAGTTGAGTGGCTTTCAACCTAAATACATTTTTTTTTATATTAAAATTACCTAAAAATTAAATTTTTAGTTTTTATTATTTGTTATTAAAAAATATAAATTAAAATAATTATCGCTTTGGAAGCAGAATAGGATCAATTTTTTTTTAAAGAAATTTTTATAATTTTTTTTAAGCTTGAAACTTTCATTTAAATAAATTTGTTGATTTTTTTTTTAATTTTTTATAAATATCTATATTTTTATGATTTTTATCATTTTATTTTTTATAAATATCTATATTTTTATGATTTTTATAATTTTATTTATGCTTGAAACTTTAATTTGTTGATTGAAAAATTAATTTTATTGTAAATATCTATGATTTAAAAATGTTGATATTTAAAAAGTAGAATATTCATATGTATATATAATTTTTTATATAATTTTTTTAATTTAAGCGTGTTCCAAAATTTTTTATTTATTATTATTAACCCTTTGCACTCGAGACTAAAAAACAAAAGTAGCAACCAACAACTCGAGAGCTTTTTTTGTAAAAAGTGAATGCATTAATGTTTAAGAAAAATGCGGTCGCTGCAGCTAAAGAAATTAATTAATTTTTACATATATTGTAATTAAGCATATTGTAGCTTATATTCAAGACCAAAAGAAAGAAATAATTATCTAGCATAAACATTACCTAAGAATCAAGAGTGCTGAGTGAGAAAAATAAGCGTGGCGCAAATGCGGCGACATTCGAGTGCAAAGGGTTAAAAATGTCAGTTTAAAGTCAGTTGAAAGGCTTTCAGCCTAAATTACTTTATTGGTATTAAAATTACCTAAAAATTAATTTTCGCAAATTTAATTTTTGAATTTTTATTATTTGGTTTTTTTAAATAAAAATTATATTTAAATAGTTATCGCAATGGAAGCAGAATATATCCAATTTTTTATTTTTTTTTAATCAAGCACAACAAATTAATTTCGTTATTTAAAAAAAAATTAAAATTAAAAAAAAAAAATTTTTATTTAAAACAAAAATATTATTATTTAAGTTTAATTATTAAAAAAAAAGTTGAATTATTAAATTAATTAATTTCTTTATTTAAAAAAAAGTTGATTTATTTAAAAAAAACTGGATTTATTAAAAAAAATGTATTTATTTGAAAAAAAAGTTTTATTGTTTAAGAAACAAAGTTATTATTAAAAAAAGTTTTATGATTTAAAAAATAAAAGTTTTATTATTAAAAAGGTTTTATTATCAAATTAATTAGTTTCTTTATTAAAAAAAATAAATTTATTTAAAAAAGTTTTATTATTTAAGAAACAAAGTTTTATTATTAAAAAAAAGTTTTATTTCAAAAAAAGTTTAATTATTTAAGAAAAAAAGATTTATTATTAAATTAATCAATTTCTTTATTTAAAAAAGGTAGATTTATTTAAAGAAAAATAGATTTATTTGAAAAAATGGAATTATTTAAAAAAATGGAATTATTTAAAAAAATGGAATTATTAAAAAAAAAAAGATTTATTTAAAAAAATAGATTTATTTAAAAAAATAGATTTATTTAAAAAAAATAGATTTATTTAAAAAAATAGATTTATTTAAAAAAAAAAGATTTAATATTAAATTAATTAATTTCTTTTTTTAAAAAAGGTAGATTTATTTAAAAAAAAAAAATAGATTTATTTAAAAAAATGGAATTATTTAAAAAAATGGAATTATTTAAAAAAATGGAATTATTTAAAAAAAAAGATTTATTTAAAAAAAATATATTTATTTGAAAAAATAGATTTATTTAAAAAAAAATAGATTTATTTAAGAAAAATAGATTTATTAAAAAAATAGATTTATTTAAAAAAAAATAGATTTATTAAAAAAAATAGATTTATTTAAAAAAATAGATTTATAAAAATTGATTTATTTAAAAAAAAAAATAGATTTTAAAATTGATTTATTTAAAAAAAGTTGATTTATTTAAATTAAAATTGTGTTATTTAAAATAAGGTTCTATTATTCAAAAAAGGAAAGTTTTATTAAAAAAAAAAGATTTATCAATTTTAGCCAAATATAGTTTTGGTAATATTTAACGTTTTCTAATTTACCCAAAACAATTATTATCAACTATTTTATTATGAAAAAAATAAATTAGACTATAAGCTTTTAAAACATTTTGAATAAATTTTTAAATTTATACCAAAGTAATAAATAATAAATTTATACCAAAGTAATAAGGCAATATTTTCTAGAAAGAGCTTAGAAAACGGCGCATGAGGGGTTTGATTCTTTCGATAACGAAATTATGCGAAATAAAATTTGACAGCCAAGATTCGGCTACTAACTCTAAAGAGCATTTTAGACAATTCCAAAACTTTTTGCGTTAAGTATCGCATGCGATAAATATCGCAACAAAAAAAAGCGTTACAAAGTGAGTAACTTAAAAATCTTTAAGCCTGAAGGCCTATTATGTTGCTCTGGCTTTAAATAACTTTCTTTCCTGGAATTAATTTCCAAGTTGCAATGTTTAATAAATAAATAGATCTTTAAAATTTTAAAGAATCCCACGCTCGCTTAAAAAGTGTCGCATGCGATAAATAATCGAAATTTTGGCAAAAAAGATGACCGTAAAAAACTGCCTAAAACAACTGCTAACAATTCTGAGTATATAGTACCCTAAAAATCCAAGAGCTCAAATTTAAAGTTAACCCCGCTTCACGTATTTCGACCCATATGTACATGTATCCACTATGACAGGAAAAAACCCCGCCAATCTTTGGCAATAACGTCACTGTGCAAATATTTGCCGTACATTCATTTATTTTTAGTTTAATAGACACGCGCGCGTTTCGCCAACGTTTTAGCCGCGTTTTGCTTGCGTTTTTTTATGACGTTCGAAATATTGTTGTGTTTTTTTGAAAGCATCAAATCATTCGATTGCTTTTGCCGATTTGTGGTGTGATTTTGCACAGTTTATAAAATTCTGAAATAATTCAATGATCTTTTGTTATTGTTATATTTACAATGAAAAAAAAAACACAATTTTTTGTTTTACGCGTTAGTCTATTATTAGCACACTTAAGCCACAAAAGTTCAAATTAACTTGACTCTAATGTTGTTGTTTATCAAAAATTTATAGAATTTCTTATATTATATGCGTAAGTGTTGAAACATACAGCAAAGAAAACGAATTAATTAGGTCTGGGTCGACCCCGCGTTTATAATTTAGCACGAAATATTTATGCGTATTTTTTTTTGAAAACTTTATTGAGTTTCGATTTTTTTATTCAACTGACAAAAGTTTAAAGCGTTGCGTTCGAGCTACGCTCGAAGACTGACTCAGAGTTTGTGAGCTGCGTTGACGCTTTGCATTTTTTTTAACTGGGCTTAGGGTAAGACTGACAACAACAACAACAGCAACAACTACAACTACTCGTTATACTCGATAGCAGCAGCTGCTCATCGAGCGAGCGGGAGAAAGAGCGCGTGCGCGCATTCTCTTGTTGTTATTGTAGTTGTTGTTAGTGTGTACGCGTTTACAACATATTGTTGTTGTTTTCTTTGTTTTTGTTTTACTTTAATTGTCATTGGTGGTTAGTCATGGGGCCTGACATTAAGTCAGGTGTTTCTTTATTGTTGTTGTTATTGTAAGAGACAAAGGAAGAGAGAGAGAGAGAGTGAAAGAGCCAAAGAGCGGCCCAAAACCTGCTGCTCGATGTTTCTTGTTGGGTTCAAATTGTAATGCAATTTGACTTTGAAATTCAATATATTAGAGCATTTTATACTCTTTAAAGTGGAGTATATTAGCTTAGTTAATCAAAAAGCAATACCAAGAAGCGGCATATAGGTAATTTGTACCGATTCATTACTTTATGTGTTCAACAGATTTGAATTAAATAAAGGATGTTTATTTTAGAGTTACAAAAGTTTAAATCATAAAACAAAGAAATATATTTTTAATACCAATGAAAACGCTTTCTTGGATAGATTATTTTATGACGGTGTTTAAATATGATTTCGGCCACTCAACAAAAAGCAACTATCAGTTTTTAAATAGTTTGACAGATAAAGCAGTGTTGCCAACTCAAAGCTGTGAACCTCTTAAAAAAGCACGCTGTATATGAGGCTCTCAAAGATCCGTCAGAAGTTTGAGATTGACTACTTTAAGTGGGTTGACGATTTGTTTTAGACAAACCAAGCTTGCGATAAAATATACCTTTACATTATAGGCTATACTTGACATTTTGATTACAAATGAGAAAAACAATTTGGATTAAGTGGGGAGACCGTTTTACAAGGCCGAGATTTTGTTGTATTTCGTGAATTTTTTACATATGAAATGAATAAACAGAATTTTTTTTAAATTTGGGAGTATAGTATTCATGTTTTGAAGTAGATTTAAGGGGTCCCGGTGGTCTAGAATTTTCGAAAAATCGAATTTTTTTTTCCATATAATTCGAAAGTATAGGCTTTTAAGAATATACTGTCAAATTTTTGGAAGGATATTCCCAGTATTTTCGATTCTACAGCCGTTTTAGCAGGTAGAGTCAGATTATATTAGTCAGAAAATATCCACTCTTAAAACTTTAAACAGAATTATCTCAAAACAATTTTTTTTTGGTCTGGTGTTGTCGAAAAAAAAACTATCCAACCGAATCGTCTGAAATTTTGATATGTTGTTCACAACAACAATGGCTATCGCCCGAGAATCGTATTATTATTTCAATTATTTCGTATTTTTTTAATTAAAAAACTGAAAAAAATAACCCGATTTTTAGAGTGCCAAATTCGAAATAGCTCCATTTTCTCAAATTTTATTATTTTTTTTTTTATTTTAGTTCGGGACATAGCTTCAGTCATACTGATTAATAATTTTTTTGGTTTTTGTGTTTCTGATAAATAGAAGAGCCAAAATGGACAACACCGTCCAGGTCCAATTTTTTGGGAGGGTCAACTTCAACGCCATTTTTAAATTAAAAAAAAAAAATGTTTTTTTTATTTTTGTATATAAAAGTAGTTAAATAAAAAGCCTCAAAAATTTAAATATCGTTTTTAATTTTTTTTATTGTCAAAAAAAAATTCTTGAAAATACCCAAAATTTTCGAGCTCTAGACCACCGGGACCCCTTAAGAATTTTTCAAGTAATTTCCACCGGAACTAGTGTCGTTAGATCGTGCTAGCAATTTTCATCTGTAATCATCACAATTTTTTTAGCAACACATTTCCTAAAATATCAACCTGATTTTATAAAAAAAATTTTGAGGTTTTTGAAGACAATTTTATGTTTTTATGCCATAATTTTTAACTTTTTTTGCATAAAAACATATTTTTAATAATCATATAATACCAGAATTAGGTTCATCTAGTTCATCATGTTCACACCAAATTTCAGAACGATTGGTCAATAACTTTTCAAGCTAGAATGCCCACTGGTTGAAAAAAGTCGCTTCGAGAAAAACTCTTTTGAAATAAAATGCAGCTTCGACTCAGGACCGACGGGCGTCACTTAAGTCCTCATAGTATTTGGAATTATGTTAATTTTGCTTTCAAATTTTGAACACATATTCTTGACTAGTTATACTAACAATTTATGCAATTTTCGATTCGATTTTTTGATCGGCCTAAGCTGGTTTCTCCCCTTGAGTGTTTCCTGTAGTCTGTTTTTAATGATTTTGAGTCCCAATTTTTGACGGCAAACTCAATAATGACACTAAAATAAAAAAAAAATTTGAAACCAACAAAATGGTGCAAAATTGTAGGGTTGCCATTGCTTAGATCCCAGATGTTAATCTTCAGTTTTCCACGAAATCAAACTTTAGAGTGAAATATTTTTTTCTGAAAAATTTGAAGCCGAATAGAAAAAATATTTTAATCGATAAATAAATTAATCCTATTGCCAGCAACTGTAAAATAAGAAAAGTCAGAATTAGCCGACTGGATTATTAAGATCGCCTAAGACCTCATACTTTTTTTTTTTTACCTCAAACTTTTCTTCACCTTAAAAATACAAAAATCATAATAAACTCATAACAAATAAGAACTGTGCCATTTTTCGGAAGTTTATTGCTAAACATTTAATGCTTTCCCACTGTTTTCAGGCCGTGTCGAACCGTCAATAAACATTCTCCTATCCATTCATGGTTTTGTGTAATGTGTTTTTGTTTCTTTGATTTTATGGTTATTTCACTACAATATTTACTTAAGTATTTTTTAAGCTATATATACATATATAATTAAAATTTGGCGTAAAAACTAAAAATAAATTTTTTAAAGCGCTGGCAACGTAAAATACGGCTAAATTTCGTCAAGGTAAAGAAAAAAATATGTTGCTTCAGAATTTAAGATACAATATTAAGATATTTTTTTAAATTTTTTTTTTAAATTACTGAATTAATATTTTCCGATATAGCTAAGACTGGCAAGTTCAAGAAGTCATATACGCTGCTTTAGAATTTAAGATATAAATGTCGCGTTGGGGGACCGCTCCTAAACTAACAATTTAAATACAAATAGTCTAATTAAGCAAAAAAGATTAACTTAAAAACAAAATTAAGAAAATACTTCAAAAACTTTCATAGAATTACTTCAAAAAATTTGCATGTAAGATACGACCGTCAACGACGTCTGCCCTCGCGTGTCCCCCAACGCGACGTATTTTTTAGAATTATTAATAGATTCTTAGGTACTTTAACATTAAGTTTCTTTTATTATTTTTCACTTTTTAAATGAAAATTACTTAAGTTCGGGGGTTTTTTAAATTTTTAAATTAATTTTTTATATTTTTTTGAAAATTACTGAATTAATATTTTCCAATATAGCTAAGAAAATATTTTCCTTATTATTCCTTTGGGATTCTCGCTAATCACTCCAAAATAGCTACAACCAATATTCTCTACGTACACTGAGAAAAAAATCAAGTATTTCGAACTTAAAACTAGTAAATCCACACTTGGGATGGAAAAACGAAAAGTGTGAAATGTAGAATTTCGATCTCACATGAAGTATTTCGATTTAAAGTCAAAATTTCTAGAATTAAGAACGTGATTTTTTATAAAATAAGGACGAAATGTTCTTGAAATAAGTTAAAAAAATCTTATTTCAAGTATACTTTGAACTTAAATTGAGATAACACAATACTTCATTTGCGTATAGAAAATTCCTACAAGTTCCCAAAATTTTGGTGCAAAATATTTGCATCTTGAATCAAGTCCATATTTACTCTAAAGTAAGTACGTAATGTACTTGAATCAAATAAAAAATCTTTTTTACTTATTGTCAGTATTTTCGAGCCTTTTTTCAGTAAAAAATTCGTATTTTAAGAATTAATTTTCTAGATTGCAAATTTTATAAATGAAATAAGCAAAACATCGCGAAACTATTTAGAGAGACTTTCTAACCATGAAAACTTGCTGGCAAATAACCTATTAGATAATAGTATGGATGTTAGACGTCTGAATAGATTTCATATTCTGGACCTTCCAGATCGATTTATATAATAATGCATAGTAACCTTTAGCAAAAAGTTTTGTTGTTTATGGATTGGACTGACTAGAGCACAATCAAACCTGTAATTTTTTGTTTTTACTTCTAAAATATTCTGATTATACGAGGGTGGATTGATAAGTTTCCGGCCTGACCAAGAGATGGCGCCACTAGGCATACCTTGAGGTGGCGTTCTATAGTACTATCCTCAGATAGCTTGTAGCTATAGTTTCAGCCCGATCGCCACGTTAGTTTAGATTTGAGAGCACACTGAACAAATTGCATATAAATCGATCTATATACATAAAAGAAATTTATGTTTTACGTGTGACGGGTGTTCCCATTAACGCGTCGATGAATTTCAAATCTGATTTTTGCGTGTGTTAGAGGTTGTCAATACGGAGGTTTTAAGCCTATTGTGATGTGTATTGGGTGTATTGGTTCGTGAGATATACGAATTTTTGTGAATATCGTGAATATAGCATAGTAGAAAATGGTTCAACACCGGGTATTGGACATTAAGTGCAGACAGAAGCGTAGTCGCAAAGGGGTTGAATTGTAGTTTCTGTGGGGCATGAATTTATTAGAGATGCGAGCTCTCTTAAGAATACTTAAGTTCGTCCATAGGGCTTTTTAGAAAGTCATGAGAGAATCTTACAATGTTTATTCACTTTAAGAATATTCAAAAAAATTTAATAAAATATTCAAAAAACATAAATAAAAAAAAAAGATTGCAAATTCTTATTTCAAGTGAAAACAGTTTTAGACCGATTTTTTTTCTCAGTGTACTAGTAAAGAAGAACATACTCTTAAGACAAAATTCTGGATCCTGCAACTGTGTACATTATTAATCAAAAAATCCGGAGAGAGCGATCTGGCTGAATTGTTATTTAGGCCTACATGAGTCTACTTACTAAATTTGGTGTCTTTAGTTTCTTTCCTAATAAAACAGAGTATTAACATTTTCGGGCAGAAATGCAAAAGTGCCTAAAATGTAGAAGTGCCAAAGAGCCTGAGCAATAAAAATAAGCTGTATGGCTTATGGCTTGCTTTATTTTGAGCAAAAGATTCATTCAAGAGCATAAAAGATAAATAAAGTTACACATATTTGTCATTAGAACAAATATTTAATGATCTTCCATTACAAAAAAAAATGAAGCTTGAATTATTTTTAAATGAAAAGCTGATTGTAGATACATATGACGAAAGTTTAAAAATAGCTATTTAGTGTTCTATCAATAAATGATAAAAATAACAAAAACAATAAAAATGATATGTACACACTGATAAATTTGACGCTTTTTACTTCACAGTTTTCGCAGAAGTACCCAACCTACTTTTACTACCCAACATCTAGTATAAGATTGACTTCTAGTCTAAGATTGACTTATAGCCATACTTCACGTATTTTTCTTATAAATATAATATATTTTAAAGATTTTATTCGATCACAGATTCAGAAATTCAATATATAGATCGATTACCACGCCTACAAGGTTATGTATATACATTGGGCTAGCCCAAGCATATATTTATCAGAGAGATACTTTTAGAGTATGCGAGTATAGGCTTCGTTTAATGGAACAAATTTTTACTTTGGTTTTTTTCCTCTTCAAGTCTTTCAAAATCCATTTGTGATCATCTGCTTTGGACTACGTGTCTGGAACACAAGGTCTTTGTTAATTTGTTATTAGCACAATTTAATGACATTTCTGACGTACTTGAGACAAATTTATTTTTATATTTTTTGTGATGAAATCGCATTTTATTAGTGAATTTGATTGCGAGACTTTGGAATGCGCTTATCAAATGGATCTATACAAAGTCTGAAGCTTGAACAAAGCTTTAACAAAGAATCAAGCTAAAGTGCATTTTGTAGATTTTCGTATCTAACAAATGCTAGTATCTTGCAGATACATTATCTCGAAAATTCTCACAATATTTTTCCGGCATGTCAGCTGGCAAATACGTTACAAATGCATAAAATTAACATATGTTATGATGGAAAGAAAATTGGTGCTTTACTGTTCTCAAAGAAAAACTGTTTTGGAACAAACGCCAAGTGAGCTGCGCATTTCCCATGACGTCAGTACAAAAAGGAAGCATAAACCGGGACGAACCTGTGTTAAGTAACGTACATTTTTTAACATTCCCCTACTGCCTGACTCTCCTAAATAGCGCGAGGCACAAGTGCACAACGAGGGTTGATTTCAAAACCTTTGCACCTGTGCACACTGAAACGGCTGACTTGGCTTGCCGCCAATTTGCAGAGGTCAAGTGTAAAACCATCCGCCATAGGAGCAACCTGTTAGACCAGACCGAGAAGCAATTGCCAGAACATTTTTCATTTGGTAGCAACACGCTCAAGGGTTGCCTAACTTTGTATATAATGTGTACATAAATACATATGTATAGGAGTCGCCACAAATTGCCTTCGTTTTTGCAACATATGCAAGTATCAAGTTCTTCTTTGATAAACCGCACTGGGGTTATGTGAAATATTTTTTTATGTCAGCTCTAGAGCTTGACAAATCTTTAACAATAAACTGCAAATGCATTTAATTTATCTAAAAAACAATCAATCAAGTTAAGCATTTTTTGCCATTTATCAAAGCTAATCAATTTAACCAAACCCTCAAATTTTTTATAGACTTTTATTTTAGCCATCTATCATGGCACTAACGATAAAGTGCCACAACAATGACAATTAAAAAGTATTTTTAACAAGTGAAGCAGCTTGTAAAGTTCACATCAAATAATGAGCTAATATAGAACCTTCGCATATGAAGTTACTTAAAACCAACTTTAAAGGTTAACTCTTCTAATTATATGCCTAAGAAGTGAATAACACCTCTATAAAAAGTTTCACAGATGTGCGTACTTTGGCTCAGTTTCTCAAGCACGTTTGAGTTGTGTCCAAAGTCACGATTAAGATGTTTAAATTCAATATTTCTTCACTTGTGAACAACTGCTTCAAAGACAGAATCGGTAGAAGTTCTTACTTCGAATTATGACCGGCGACGAAAATTGGTTCCTCTAGAAACCAGTTAGGACATACCTGGACACGCTTAACAGTTCATTTCTGCTCAGTTCGGTTCATTTCCCTTCTTTTCACTCAACTTTAATTCATTTCAGTTCATTTTAGTTAATGTAAGCTCATTTCAGCTGAATAGAATTTATTTCAGTTCATTTCAGTATTTTCAGTACTGTTCATTTTGGTTCATTTTAGTCTTACCACACCCGCCCTAATGTGTAATTATGTATTATAAAATATAATAAAAACATTTAAAAATAAAATTATAAATTTTGGTTTTGCTTGCTATCCAAAAAGTATGGAAAAATGATGGTTTCTAGAAAGTTATATGATATAGTCCACCGATGTTAACAAAATTTAACCAACTTTAATTCATTTCAGTTAATTTCAATTAATTTCAGTTCATTTCAGCTCATGTCAGCTCAATAGAGTTTATTTCAGTTCATTTTAGTTCAGTTCATGTCAGTACATTTCAGTTCAGTTCACTTCATTTCAGTATTTTCAGTACTGCTCATTTTAGTCTGACCAAACCCGCCCTAATGTGTAGACATTATAAAATATAATAAAAACATTTAATAATCAAATTATTAACATTTGTTTAGCTTATTTTCCAAAAAAAATTGGAAAAATGGAAAAATTTTGATTTCTCGAAAGTTTCTTATATGCATTAAAAACAAGTCTTTAAATAACTCATTAGATAAGATTAGTAGGTTCCTTTAATTTAATTTGTCAAAAATTGCTTGAATGTTTAATTTGACAACTATTTTTATTAAGTACATTTTTTTATTATTATAATTAAGTTTTCTTTTAAAGTCTCCTTTCAGGGGGTTAAGACGAAAAACTATTACGAATTTTCTGACTTTCAAATTTTTTTAAGAAACTTTCAAAAACAGTTTGTTAGCCCAATAAAAAGACGAACGGAAAATTCGTAAAGTTCAAAACGTGCGCCTAGTTTTTATAGCTTATACAAAACTAGGTACATTATATAATTTCTCCTGTGTATGCCTAGTCACCATGGGGATCAGTATAAAATACTAGATGTCAAAGTCTACAAGTTCTAGATTTACAAAATATTTATCTACTTTTCTTTTATTTTGCAAATTAAAAAAAATTTTGGAAAATCAGTAATCTAAGTCAAGACGAAATAAAATTTGTACCTAAGTGGAGGCGATTTTTCTGAAATAATCGATATTTGGGGTCTTGATCAAAAAAAAATCATAATGAAAAAATTCGTTTACGAACAATGTTAATTTAATCGATAGGTGCAATAATTTTTGTTCCACTGAGGGCCTGGATATTTTGGCCAAAAATTTGGCATTTCCAAAATAATTTTTTTAGAGTGATGAAATTTTACACTTGTCCGTAAAGGATTGAACTATTTTTCTGGGAAGTTTATTTCTCCTCAGATTTTTCTATAAGTTCAAGATTCACAAAATATTGATTTTATTTGCTTTTGTGAGAAACAAAAAAAAAATTTAAATCAGTAATCTAAATCAAGACGAAGATTCGACGAAATAAAATTATTTTTCTGAAATAATCGATTTTTGGGATCTCAGAAGCAGAAAAAAAAAAGTAATCATAATGAACAAATTCGTTTACGAACAAGATTAATCAAATTGAGGTGCAATGATTTTTATTTTCAAAAATTTTGAACAAAAATCTGGCATTTCCAAAATCATTTTTTTAGAGTGATGAAATTATACAATTGTCTTCGTAAAAGATTAAACTATTTTTCTTGAAAGCTTGATTCTCCTCAGATTTTTTGAAATATAGATAATCCAGACAAAAATTAAAAAAAAATTGAAAAAACCATAAAAAAATGTTAAATTTATTTTAAAAAAAAACTTAATTGGAATTGGATCATATTTCATTCAGAGAGATATGAGCTCCACATACATTAATAATATAGTCTATATCAAAAATATTAAATAGTTTTGGAGTTATAGCCCCAAACAGTTTCAGCTTTCGAATCGATTTATAAAAGGATGACACCACTAATCAATCTGGTCTTTAAAAGTAATTTTTTTTGGCATTCTCTATAAAATTCCGAAAAAAATTGTTTAATTCATTGTTAAATTTTAACGTTTTTTCATTAACTTTGACGAAAACTTAGAATCACTTAATATAATTTAATATTTTTTTGCACAGAATTCTTTAATAAGTGAAAATCATTTTGTCCAAAATTTGGACTTTCATTTGGAGGACTTTTGGCAAAAAATCTGGCTACGCGGGCCCATTGTGATTCTACGAAAGATAAGTGCAGCGTCTGCTAACTGGTTTTTCATCTCCAAATTTTCCGTCAAAAATAATAAAAGAAAAAGAATAAAAAGGTTGGATAGCATTCGATCCTTTGTGTATCTGGGCAGCGTAGTTACCAACAGAAGCAGTGCGGACGAAGACTTCAAATCACGCAATTGCAAAGCGAGATCTACTTGTGCACAATTGGGCCCCATATGGAAATCCAATCAACTTTCCACCAACACGAAACTTCGCATATTCAACTCTATCGTGAAGTCTGTGCTCTTTTACGGGTGCGAATCCTGGAAAAAAACATCCAGCATAAATTCTCAGATTCAGGTAAACCGGCGAATTCTGCGAATTTTGGTCTCCCCAAAGAATCTCAAACAATGATCGCCCACACAGTAAGACGACCAAATTACAACGTCGCCCGACAAGCTCTCCTCTGGAACCCACAAGGTTCTAGACGTCCCAGGGCGCCAGCTAGGACATGAAGGCGTACAATCGAAGCAGAAATGCGAAAAGCCAATTATACTCGAAATGACGTCAATGTTAATGGGCATAACAAAGATAAATTTAAGTTGATTGTTGAGGCTATAGAGCCTGGAGCATCAACTCAACAGCTCAACTTAGGAGTTAATAATTCGAAGTAGTAGTATATCATTTTTTGAAATGCCTTCTTTTTTCAACTATCTAACGAAGCTTTAGTCGGATGGTCATCTTATGCTATTTTGTAGATTTCTAGAGTGGTCATCTCCTTTTGCGATCAGTGCGATTTTTATTTTGGCAGCTTACGTTACAATTTCTTTTACTCTTGTAAAGGTATGGGAAGAATTCCCTTAAGCAGAATCCAGCTCGGTTAAAAATGAACTAAACCATGTAATATTACCAAACATATTCGACATATTTATAGCATATAAGGTTGACTAATTCTGGAATGCTCATCTGAATAATTCTAGAATATAGCTCCATATTCTTAACCAAAAAAAAGCCTAATGGTCATAACTATTAAGAGAAAATTATAAAAAAATTTTTAAATGCTATATTAAGCTATAAACAAATTTGGCAACACTGCGAGTGGTGCTAATGATGTTTCTATGCGCTGCCCAGCATTGGTATTATTTCTCTAAAATAAATTCTCAGCACTTGCAGGGTCGTGAGATGAGCGGAAAAGTAAATTTCAAACTAAAAAAAAGTAACTGATAAAATAAACCTAATTCATTTCGAATTTGATATACAACACTGGTTTAATTTACCAAATGCAAATAATTTCATGGTGTCCTAATGTTTATAGTTAATACCTCTTAAAAAAGTAATTAAATATATGCATTCGGGTTGTAATAAATAGTAGAAACCCCATAAAACAAAGGCACTAAAATATACTATTAAGAATACGATATTTAAATAGCAGAAAATTAGTAGAAAATGCTGAATAATAAATATATGCAAAAAATTATATTACTATGAATGAGGCATGCATGGGTTGGTTCTCAAGTGCTTACCGCATTCTCCTCGGAGTATAAGCCGCAAACAAGTTCTCGAAACGACATCTTTGATTTTTACAATCGTCTGTGGTATTTTTTTTTATCACAATTTTATGTATGCATATAATATTTTATTTCTTTTTTTTTTTTGCAAAATACTTAATGCAAATTTATTTATAAGATCGTAATTAATGCCACTCAGCGTGGGTACTTGAACTTAGTGTGAACTTTTTATGGAACAACTTTTGTTTTTATTTTTTTGCGTATGTAATGCTTAAATTTTATGTTTTTTTGTGGGCTGTTTGCATTTATAAAAGTTTAAATGATTATTAAATTAAAAAACAAAATTGACAGCTCAGCGAAAGTGAAAATTTAATACGACGAGTTGACGACGATTTGCGCGCACAAAAAATCAAACTAAACTAAATTGAAAGCACCGGGAAACGAGGCTTCGCTAATGCCCAGAGTGGAGTACGTCGGAACACCCAAAGGTCAGCTACTACGGAGCAGCAACAACAACAATAACAACTACAACACCAAATGGCATTCTGTATATTTTTTCCCATTAATTGCTTTAGATTGAATTAAATGCGGCAGCGTAGACTACGAACGACGACGACGTTGACGTTGACTGCGCGGTTGACGGCAACGGCGACGTTGATTTTTACTCACACCGGCTAGGTTACTATGACGTCACTAGTGCAGTCGGGTTATATTTATAGCAAAAAATTATAATCATGCAACACGACGCGATTTCCGCCGCTCTTATCAAAAGTGACGTCGTCGAGTCGACACTCTGATAACAGATACTGTGAATGAGCAGCACATATACTAAATTGAATGTAATTTGTAATTATATTATGATATAGTACATAACTAGTATATAATATAATACATCTAGTTATGCAGCTGGGAAGCTTGGAACCTAATGCTAAAGCATTGTAGCGACTACTGAAGCGTTCACAAAAACAACGCGCTCCAACTGCGCGACAAAGGAAATCAAAAACCCAACCGAGCTTGCATAGTAGCTGTATCTGTGTGTGTGTGTCGGAGAGAGGCGTCGATTCTTCTCGCCCGAAATCCCTATCGCCAGCGCTTATCGAGGAGCGCTGAGAGAGCAATGACAGTAAATGGCGCGATAAGCTTGGAGCAGCTCAGGTAACAGAGTGCAGGTAAATTTTACCTGGCAGTAGTCATCGTTTTGGCAAACAAATAAAGAAGTCAATCACAAAGTAAACAAACAGCCAGAGAGCACAAAATTATGTTAAGGCATTTTTAATAGTTTCCCGCTCCCTTCCCGCTAAAAGCTTTCAAGATAGTGAGAAATATACAGTTGCGGTGAAAAAAATAGCACCAAAATAAGCAGCTCACTTTATTTTACAGTAAAACTTAACTAAAAGAATTTTGGTTTGCAGTTTCTTTTCTCTTGCCTTACTGACAGTCTCTCTGATTTGGGAGAGCAAGAAAAAGAACAAAAATGATAACGGTTCTTCTCAGAAGATGCAAAATCGAAAGAAGAATGCAAAATAGCGCGGTGAAAAAAATAGCACTAAGTACATGTTGTCATAGAAAAAAAGCATTTGCGCGAAAATTATTATTGCGAAACCCTCTTGTTTATTAGAAAAAGTTATTTTTTAAAGGAAAACATAGTTTAAAAACAAAATTAATAGCTATTTTTTTAATATGGGTCGCGGAAAGCATTGCAGTGATGAAAAAAGGAAAGTTATCCAAAAAATGCTAAAAGAAGGCAAAACATTCGCCGAAATAGGTCGTATACTGGGCTGTTCCAACAAAATGATCAGTAACGCCAAGAAATTTGTCCCAAAAGTGGAGTCTCATGGGCGAAAATCCATAATGTCGCCATTGCTCGTCAAGCGCCTGGTAAGACAGAGCAAGAAAGAGCCATTTAAGCCAGCAACAGAGCTTAAAAAAGATTTAAAAATTGCTGCATCTGTTGAAACTATACGTACTAGGCTACGGGAAAATAATTTAAATGCTTGTAGTCCGAGAAAAGTGCCACTATTGACCAGTAATCACGTAGCTAAACGCATGAAGTTTGCCAAGCAACACTTCAAATGGCCAGTGGAAAAGTGGAGGAATATATTGTGGACAGACGAGAGCAAAATCGTCTTATATGGAGGAACAGGATCTCGTACTTTCGTTCGGAGACCACCAAATAAGGAGTACAGACCATTGTACACGAAAAAAACGGTGAAGCACGGGGGTTCCAATATTATGATATGGGCGTGCTTTTCGTATTATGGAGTAGGTCCGATTCATTGGATTAAGACGATCATGGATCAGCACGTCTACGTTGATATCCTGCAAAATGTAATGCTACCACATGCAGAGGATGAAATGCCATTAGTTTGGGTCCTCCAGCAGGACAATGACCCCAAGCACACGAGCAAGAAAGCTAAAAAGTGGTTTGCGGACAAAACCATCAACGTCATGGAATGGCCTCCACAGTCCCCGGATCTCAATCCAATTGAGAATTTGTGGACTGATATCAAAAAGGCAGTTCACACCTGCAACCCAACATCAAATGAAGCACTTTGGATGGTTGTGAAAGAAAGTTGGGAAAGGATTTCTATTTCTAGATGCCAGGATTTAGTGGATTCCATGCAAAGGCGCTGTGCGGCCGTAATAGCCAATAAAGGGTACTCAACCAAATATTAACACACTAGTTAAATATCATAGTTTTGAATTAAAAGTATTTTTGTTTTACATTTTTAAGTTAATTTGTTGTTTTCGCCATTGTGACTGGATAGTGCTATTTTTGTTACCGCCTTATTTTGACCTAACCTATCATAATAAGTGAATATATTTTGAAATACTCAAGAAATATGGAGTCCTTTCTTTTTAAAAATATATTAATAGATTGATTAATTGAATAAAATCAATTTATGTTAAAAAAATTCAGTTATTTTCCAAATTTTACAACTTTGAATTTCGCAACATACTATGGTGCTATTATTTTCACCGCAGCTGTATATGCGCCGGGTAGACTATATGGAACATTTCATTCAAGTTTGTCATAGCAGAACACATGGAAATGCTGCAGAAGTTCTAAAAATATCTGGCCTTAAGTATTTCGTTGAAATTTGGAGAAGATGGGTTGGAAGAATCCGGATTTTCCGATCATTAGACAACGACGAACGAAAAAAATGCCAGGCGAGAAAGCAGAGGATGGTTCTCTGGATATGGCAACGAAACATCGCATTAGGTACTTTGAAGTTCTGAACAAAATGTGCAGTGAATTACAAGAAAGGGTCAAACTTTTTGATGAGATAAACTCACTTTTCGGATTTCTCAAACCTGAATCCTTAAAAAAAAAAGGAAGAAAAAGAATTTAAAAGAATGTGTGCAATTTGATGGAGAAATATCCAACTTTTTTTGCAATAGCTCTGAAGTTTAAGTTCACAAGATTCTACCAAGCATAGTCCATTGCAATATTTAAATTTCATAGTTGAAAAAAATTTGATCAGCAGTTCCAGGAGTGCTCCAGTTTATGGCGTGTATTCTTGACCCTTCCCGTCAGCACTGCCAGCGCTGAACGAACAATGAGTTCATTTAGGGCGGGCCCTGAAGAAATTTTGCCCACTGGGCCTTTTTCCGTAAATCCGCCACTGTATTTGAAGCACCTGAATTGAATAGTTTTGGAATCAACTGGAAATTTAATCGTAAATTAGGAGATCTAGGGTATGCGGATGATGTTGTATTATTTTCTTTCCGTCATTCAGACCTTCAAACCCAGTTAGATAGACTCTTGCAGATTGATAACGTTGATAAACTCGAGTATCTTGGAAGCTATCATCCGGCGGAGCATTGGACGGTGTAGAGTGCAGAACTCGTAAAGCCAGAGACGCATTTTGAATAGATTCTGGCGAGAACCGAATGTCCGGCGAAAAACCAAACCAACCAAAGCACGCATGAAGTCGGTGTTGTTGTATGTCTATGAGACATAGTTCATTACCAGTATCATTGTCAAGAAGCTCCAATCATTTGTCAAACGATGTCTCAGAAGCGCCCCGAACTATTTCTCAATGTGCGCCTTTGGGAACTTTGTGAACAAAAACCAATCGAGATTGAAATTCGCAAGCGCAAATAAGTTTGGTATTGATACTGTATCTTGCAGTTCTGGAATGGAACCCACAAGGCAATGCATCCAGAGGCAGACCTAAAACGACCTGGCGCAGGACGCTCAACCGGGAAAGCGCAAAATCAATCATCGAGTTACAAACAATGGCGCGAAACAGAGAGCATCGAAAATCCTTTGTAAATAACCTTTGTGAACACTACATCGGCTAATCCTAATTTTGGGAAACTGTCGATTTTTGCAATATATTTAACAGATTGAAGATGGGGAGGCAGAATTTATTTCTACCTAAATTGTCTGCCTCGTTTTCAAACTACGCCCCATTGTTGAGCAAAAAGTAAAAGCTAGCGTCTTTCTAATTCAAAGGGTTTTCCAACAAGAGGTGTTATTTTGAATCACCCGGTAGCTGTCACTTTTGAAGCTTTTATTCTTTGACATTTGACAAGTAGAAACTACGCCATTACTAAAAATGGAACGATACAACAACGCATTGAAATTATTAAAATTCATACAAAAATGGTGAAAATCTTGAAGTCACAGTTCGCAAAACTAAAGCATTTTTGGGTCGTCGTGAAGCACCCTTATCGGACCGCCATACAGAAATTGGTTGAAAATTCGAGCTGTTGGGTCAAGTTAGTGATGTGAAGAATAAAACCCGTGCACGTCGCTCAAGAACAACTGAGAATATTGCTGCTGTAGCGCAAAGTGTTGAAGAAAGCCCAGGTTTGTCCATTCCTCGTTGTTCTTTGGAATTGGGCATTCCACAAACGTCATTACACCGTATTTTGCATAAAGACTTGGGCCTTAAGGCTTACAAAGTTCAGTTAACACAAGAACTCAAGCCGGCCGATCATCAACAACGTTGTGTCTTTGCTGATTGGGTCCTTGAAATGCATAAAAATTATCCGGAATTCCATTGAAAAATCATCTTGACTGATGAGGCCCATTTCCACCTCGTTGGCTACGTCAACAAACAAAATTGTCGCATCTGGAGCTCGGAAAACCCAAGAGTTATTGTTGAGAAGCCTCTCCATCCTCAACGTGTGACTGTTTGGTGCCGTTTATGGTCCGGTGGGGTCATTGGACCTAACTTTTCGAAAATGAGGTTGGATCAACAGTTACGGTGAATGGATTGCGCTATCGAGAGATGATCAATGATTGTATATGGCCGGAGTTGGATGGTATTGATCTGGACAATGTTTACTTTCAACAAGACGGCGCTACGTGCAACGAAACCATTGCTCTTTTACTGGAAAAGTTTCCGGACCGTGTTATCTCTCGAAGAGATGATCACAATTGGCCACCGATATCTTGTGATTTAACTCCTTGCGACTTCTTCCTTTGGGACCACGTTGAAGATAAGGTCTACGCCAACAGCCCAGCGTCGTTTCAAGACCTCAAAGATAGAATTCGTGAGATTATCGAGGACATAGGGCACCCACTTTGCGATTTGGTTATGGAAAATTTTATGAAAAGGATATGGTCCTGTAAGCGTGGTTGTGGTGGCATTTGTCTGATGTTGTTTTTCATTATTAAAGGCAGATCTTCCTCTTTATTATGAAATAAACATCCGATTATTTATCCCAAAAAAGTAATTTCTCTTTGAATACCAAAATAACACTTCTTATTGGAAAACTTTACAAAAAAAAACTCCCACAAATTTCAATTGTGAGAAAATCAAATGGATGACATTTTCGAGCATATAATTGCTTCTATCATTGTCTAGGGTCTTCATATTTCAACAGAAGATACTTTAAATATATTTTCGAATTTAATTGATAATTAAAAAATCATTAAGTCAAGTTAAATCAGATATGTCCAAAAAAGAATCCTTCGAATCCCAATTTTAGAAATAAGTCAATATCCATGCAATAAAAAATATAAAAAAGGCGACCCAAAATGGATCAAAAAGAGTTACCTCAGCTTTTAAATATGAAGAAAAAGATTCTTACTCGTCAGGAGAAACTTCGACTAGCTCAATAAAAGCGAACTGAAGAAGTATCACATTATTTCATTAAAAATTGAAATCTAGCTAGCATAAATTCGGGCTTAGATTATGGATAATATGGGTTTCAAATTGTCCATCGAGATTACCAAAGCGCAAGTCTCTTATTAAGATGAAGTGAAATTATAGTTGGATAGGTCAAGCAAAAAAATACATTATTTTGGGTATGTTTAAGAGACAGTCACGAAGAATACGCTGCTTTATAGGGTACCAAATATCGAAAAATATGCTATGTGCTTAGCATCTCAACAATATTCGACGCTAAAAAGGATTTGCCATCGACGCACTGAAACAACTCAATAAAAATTACTTCAAGGTACTCTATAACTATACCCAACCGAGACATGTTCCTCTTTTAGAATTACGTTTGGGTAAATTTTAAGATTTACGAATAGTAAACCCTAATACTTATTTCCTCCAAAAGAAGGAATATATAATTACAAAAGTATTCACGCTTACCCCCAAGTCCGGTTCACTGTTGGTAGCATCTAATAGGCATTGTGTGGATGAAGAAGTTGAAGAACGTGTATTGTCTTCAGTAGCGACCGCCGTTGCCTGATGTATATTCTGCAAGCTAGTCCAAGTATCCAATTGCTCATATGGCACAGCTGCCTGAGCGCTGTCAATAGCCTCAAAGCCCAGCGAATGACGCGGCTTGGCAAAGACCTGGGCGCTAAGCTTGTGCGGCGTTGTTGAGTTTGGTTGTGGCTGCAGTGATCTACGCGCCTTGCGAGAGCCCAAAGGCAGCAGGCAGGAGGGATGCAAAAACATATGAGATTCGTCCATAGAAGGAGCAGCCGAATGCAACGAAATATCATCCATAGAAGCAACAACCGGCAGCGCATGCTCTTCTGGGCTCATAGGAGTACCAGCCAATAGATTAAGAACATCGTCATAGGAACGCGTAGCCGACAGATTGGTGGCTGGACTTTTGATAAGATTAAAGCTGGCCAAAAGATTAGGGCGGTGTAGAGATGACGACGATGAAGGTGACTTGGGATCGGGCATGGCGCGCACAGTCAAGCGATTGTCGCGTGTTGTAGGCATGACCATGCCAAAGATGCCCACCGGACGGGCACTGGCTGCTGCAAGTGCTGGTGGTGCGGCGCCTGGAGCTACCGCTGCTGCACCAGCAAAGTCTACAACAAGTATGCGATCGGATATATTTGTGCAGTCATTGTTAAAACCAATGCCCGAATCGGAATTGGATGTAGTGGTAGAGATTTCGCTGTGATTTGAGGGCTGAGGCGAGTGTGCTGCGGCAGCACCTCCTGCAGCACCTGCCTCATAGTTATCCGGCAGATTGTTACGCGTCGCTGGTGGTAGAATGCGCATAGTGTACATGCTACGTATAAGATTAACCACATACTCAGAGTTGTTGGGAAACTCCAAGCACAACTGAGAGATTGGATCGCGTGTGCATTGCAAGCGAAATTCATTGGCACGTTGCAAATGCTGTGCATGCTCAATCAACTTTGTGTCTATGACAAAAACATGACAGCTGTGCGAGATGCTTATATGAACTGTTGCATTGGACTTATCCTGGTTTGGCTCCAGCTCATATTCCTCTTCGATTTGTGTATTATGCACGGCACTGGTGACCAAGCCAAAGAATCGATTCTCACTTTCCGAAGAGGAACTAACATAGTTCAGCCGTGGCGAGGCATATGTAGCCAGCGTGTTACCATTTGAGCTCTGCAGGCGCAGACAATCGGGCAATATGCACATGAGCACAATTGTAGGTTGACGTTTTTCTTGACGTAACTTGCGTATGCAAGAACGCACTGTTTGCAGCTTGGAGCTATTTGAAATTTGTTTGGGCATCTCAATAGTGCCCAAATAGCCCACTATAACACGATATTCCAATGCGGCACTGGCCGCAACACGCACCATGGCACTAACATTAGCTACATTGGCGTTTTTATTTAGGCTTGGCATTGGTGCATCTTCCAGTACCGGACGCAACGTTGATTGATCCAATGCTGTAGCAGCTGTGGATGCCAGACTGTCTACTGGTTCCTGTCGCACGGCACTGCTGGTGCGTTCGCTAGTATTGCGCAGAAATTCATTGACAGCTTTTTGCGGCGAGTGTCTTAGGCGATGCATTTTGGATTTGTGATGCAAAAAGCGCGGTTTGCTACGCAAGCCATTGCCCAAGCTGGCAGTCAAGAGACCACCACGTGCACCACGCACATTTTGTTGCAACAGCAGACTAGCATTAGCATTCTCCTCATCCGAACTATCCGAGTAATAGTTTTCAGCAATTTGCATGAGTATGCTGCCAAAAGAGTTGCCTATTAATTGCACTACAGTCTCGTGTGGCAGCTTTGAAACGCTTAGTCCATTGACTGATATAAGAAAGTCGCCAGTGCGCAAACCAGCCTGTTCAGCGGGCGAATTGCTGATAATGCAGGACAAACGGCATGGTTGCTGGCCAGATATGGTAAAGCCAAAGCCATCATAGCCACGACGCACTTCTACGGTGCGTGTGCCATAGTTGGGACGTTTTTTGCGGCGCCGCTGCTGCGGTTGTTGTGCACTAGCAGTTGCTGTCGTTGCATTGACTGCATTAGGCGCAGCTGTATTGCCCACTGCTCCAGCTCCATTAGCTGCAGTCGCTGCAGTTGAGCTGGTTATGGGCAAAGGCGGATGGTGATGATGCATTATGGTAGCATTAACTGCAAAATGAACATTGATTTGAAAAAAATATGCTTCATTTTATACAACAATTTACACACGCACCTATTTCATTGATGCTGCCTTGTTGTAGTTGGGTTGCTCTTTGGAATGCGGTTTGTGCTCAATCTCCAGCCTGCCTGCCCCTTTTGGTAATCTATTTGCGCTCTCGCTTGCACACGTTATCTACAAAACACAATGGAAGCAACCAACACAACAACAAATGCCACTATGCAAACGTATCTTGTTACACTTTTCAGTCAACGTATGTGGGGCGTTGTGAGACGCCTAAAAACCCAGTCACAAGCATATTTATATTTTTGCACAAATTATATATGTCTTTAAACACATTTTAAGGTTTTTAACACTTTGTTTATGCTTTAAATTGAGTTTTCAAACAAAATCTTTACATGCGCAAGCGTAGCTGTAAAATAAACATAGTTATGACAAAAGCTGCATTTGTAAACGATTACAGCTGCGATAACAAACTGTGCTAAATGTACTTGGTACTCGATAGTTAGACAAAGTACTCAAGCAGTTCAATGCAGCGATGCACATCACTAGCTTTTTTTTTTGCATACAACCAAAGTGGCACCTAAAAGTTGTTTACGTTTTAATTAATTAATACAAATTTAAAAGCATAATAATTACAATTAAGATTTTAATTGTTCACTAATAATATTAAGTCAAGCAATTGTGCGTAACTGCCATAATGTTGAACGTCTGCCGTTTGTGTTTGGAAAACGACGCCAACTTTAGCATATTCAGTGCCAGCGTTGTGTCCTTGCGTATTATGAACTGTACGTCCTTGGAAGTGGAGCGCAATGATGGCCTACCAAGTCGTATATGTAGCAATTGCCGCCTGCTGCTCGAGGAATTTCACACATTTCGCAAATGCTGCGTAGCAGCAGACCGACATCTGCGTCTGCAAAAGCAAAAGCAAGCGCTGGGCCTAGCCTGCAATTTGGAACTGGAGAAAAGTGCTGCGCCTGAAAAGAGTTGTGCAGCCACAGAGCATAGCGTCAAAAACGCAAACTGGCGTAAAAAAGTAGTGGAGCTAATTCGCATTGAAATAGATGAGTACAAAAAAGATCTGATGAGCATATGCAAGCAGCAAGTGCGTGAGGAAATTGAGCAACAAGTTCGAAATGAAGTGCAAGAATTAATTGCTATTGAAGCCAAAAAACAATATCAATTGAATGTACTAGATGGGTTATTCTATGAAATTGAAAATTTTTTCATTCGTAAACGTCTTAAAATTGAGAATAATGGATTTGATTCTGAGAGCATTCACTCGGGCTCGCTGGCAGTTGAACAGGTCAGTGAATCAACATTAGTTGATGTGGATGTAGCTCATAGCGAACTGACAGAAGTCGTAAACTCGACTGAAAACGATGGCGATGTTGTGGACTTAATTGGTACATTAATCTACATTTTTTAACAGTGTATCTGTCAGATTTATATTTTATTTTACGTGTTTTCAGGTGACGATCCTAATCAATCATTTAACGTGAAGCCAGATGTGTCAGGACAAAATTCTTCGGTTACTTTGCTGCCTACTAATGTTCCTAGCAATGCGACTGAACAAAATAGTTTCGTTGCCATGGTGGAAATAAATATGCAAGACAGCCAAATGCAACATTTACGTGATGACTACAGCAATGCTAATTTTTTAGATTCTTCGCATACAGAATTACTAAATCGTGTAGGTCTAGAAAAGCCTAAAAACATTCGAAAACGACGCAAGTCGCCATTGAAAGAACGGGATATAATGGGCCCAAAGCAGACAGACTATCGCAGTGTTAGTTTTCAAGATCCACCGCATAGCGCTAAAAAAAACACTGAACGAAATCGTGTAGGTCTAGAAAAGCCTAAAAGCATTCCAAACCGACGCAAGTCGCAATATCAAGAGCGGGATATAATGTCCCAAAATCGGGCAGACGACAGCAATGTTAATTGTCTAGATCAACCGCATACCCCTAAAAAAAGCATTGAACGAAATCGTGTAGGTCTAGAAAAGCCTAAAAGCATTCTAAGCCGACGCAAGTCGCAATTTCAAGAGCGGGATATAATGGGTCGATATCAGCCAGACCAAAGCAATAATAATTTTCTAGATCCACCGCATACAGAGAAAAAAAACATTGAACTAAATCGGTTAGGTGTAGAATCGCCTAAAAACTTCCCAAAACGTCGCAAGTCGCAATTTCTAGAACGGGATGAAATGTGTCGAACACAGGCATGTAAGAAACGGATACTTCGTTGCCGTCTTAGGAGCACGCACTGTTTACCTGAATCCATGTCTTCAACACAACATTAGATACATAGATTTCTGCAACTGGGTCAACATAGAAAACAATTTTCACACAGATCATATACAACCATTATGTAGCGTTGAAATCATCCTTTTTGGCTGAAAACTTTAAAAAGTATAAAAACTTAGATATATTTTACTTGTGCTGCATGGAAATTACGTTTAATATCTATAATTATTTTGGCAAATCAATGAGAATATTGTGAAACAACCTTTTAACTTTGATTTTGTCTATATTCTTAAATTCTTTAAAAAAATTATATTGATATAAAGAGTACATATTATTAAGCCAGCATATTATATAAGGTAATTTTTTTAATAGAAATGTAAGAAAACATATTATATTAAGTAATTTTTTTAATAGAAATGTAAGGACGAATTGTAAAATATTTTTTTTTTAAATAATAATATTGACATAGCTCAGTTGACTTTTTTTTCGCGCCAATGATTTTACAACCTTTGCTGCCCAACGTTGCCCAGCACTTTTTTGCTGCCTATCGATAACCGATATATAAAATTAATTATTTGTAATCTCTAGCTTGGCGTCCGCGTCCGTAAAACAAATTGTTTTAATTTTTTGTAAATTTGTGTTTAAAGTAAGCATTAGTGTACGGAATGACCGAAACTAATTATCCCGACATAGACGCATTGTGTCGTTTGTGCTTAAAAGAACACAATGACGCCTTCACCATTTTCGTAGAGGACGATGCCCAACTGTCCATACCGATGCGCATAATTGCATGCGTATCGCTGGAGGCCAAGAGCTCGGATGGTTTACCGAAAAAGATATGTGCTGACTGTCGCTATCAGTTGGAAAAGTCTTTTCTGTTTCGCCAGCGCAGCCAGCTTTCCGACAAGAAGTTGCGCAAACACATACGCCTTATTGGACAGGGTAAAAAAAGCCGCGTATTTTCCAAGTCCCAGGAAGATGAGGACGAAGACGAGCTTGAGTTTGAGGATTCCGTTGCGTTTATTACTGGGCAGGACAAAGTTCGTGAAAACCATACACAAAAATGGAAAGATAAATGTAAAGAAGAAATGAAAGTGCAGCTCGAAAAACGTTTGGAGGCTGCAAAAGCGGAATTGCGCGAGGAATTAAGCGTAACTATACGTGAAGAGCTCAGAGAAGAGGTGAGCAGCGAAGTGCGCAGTCAGCTGTACGCTGATGTAGTAGAGGAAACCCGCAAAGAACAAATTGCCAAGTTAATCGGGGAGCTGGATATATTTCTCACTGAAAAGAAAGCCGGCATGTGGGAAGCCGTTGAGACCGTAGCCGTTGATCAAAAGCCCGGGGAAGCTAAGCGACAGCGTAAAAGGCAAAACAGTGCCTCGCCCCAAGCACCACATACGCGACGTATAAAAATGGAAGATTACCATGAATTCGACACAGAAATGGAATTCGAGTCTTTGGCTGAGGGCGAACAGGAAACGGTTGCAGTGCCGAACAAAAAAGATGCCAATGTGAATGAAGTAGAAATAATTACCAATGACAATATTGAAAATCAGAATGAAGGCATTTATATTATAAACAATGCCGCAGAAGATGACGATTATGAGGAGGAGAAGACTGAGCGCTATCAGCTGGAATCTGTGGGCAAAAATATTACATCCTACAACAGTGAGTAGTTAAATAGCAGCTTTGTAGGCATATTTATATAATCTTAACTTTTTCTAGTTAAAGACAATGGAGAAATTCAATTTAGCAGCGAAAAAGAATCGAATCAAGTAGAAAATGTAATGCTGCTCGATTTGGATTCTGAGCTTAATGATGACTTGGATCTGGCTGTTTATGAGGAAGATGTTATTATATTGGTAAGTACAGAAAATACATACATTTGTATAATAAACTAAGCCAATAAATGTTTCTTTTAATCTAGCCAAAAGAAAAGGATGGAGCAGCTGCGAGTGGCCAACCTTCAGCCAAGCGCTCGAAAAACGAATTTGTAGTCAAGCAGATGACTAAAGGTAATACGGAAACAAAACCCCGAGCTGGACGTGTTACCGACACTATAAAATCATTTCGTTGCCAAATGTGCCCCATTGAATTTGCCACCGAAAGATCCTGGCAGCGCCATCTAAACACACACATTAAAACCTTAAAGAACGGACGCGGCAGTGGCCACAAATGCCCCATTTGTGAGCTACAATTATCCTGTACCAGCTCTCTCAAACGTCATATGGTCATACACACGGGCATGAAACCACATAAATGCGAGGAGTGCGGCCAATCCTTTGTGCAACGTGAAGTGCTCAAGCGTCACATGGACATACACACGGGCGAAAAGCGTCATCAGTGTCCACATTGCTCTACACGCTTTGCGCAAAAAACAAATCTACAGCAGCATATCGCCAAAGTGCATCAGAACAATCCGCGTCAACATAAATGCCATTTATGCCATCGTCTATTCAATCATGTATCCGGTCTGAGCCGCCATTTGGCATCGCATGCTGGAGTTATGTTTTCCTGCAAAGAATGTGGACGCCAGTATAATGATCGCAGCTCTATACAGCGCCATGTGCTGAATGTGCACAATGTCAAGGATAAATTGGTGGATATCTACGTGACGGAGGGCGAGTCTATTTTGTCTGATAATAATACAAATTAATTCAATTTTAAAGCGTTTTTTGTCGGAAGTGTTGTATTAAAACTAATTTGTTTAAATTATCGATTTGTGGCACTAAAAATGAGAAATAAACATCTCGGATGGCAGAAACTAAGCACTTGTTAGGTGGCACAATGTTTTATAACGATTATGCGTATGCCTTTGTCCGTCTAAGTATTACAAGAATTGACGTGGTCTGCAAGAGCATTCTAATTTTTTGTATAACTTAAAATATTTAACGTACTTTCGAGTAAAAACACAGTTTTGTTTACTAATTTAGCTGATTAGAACTTTTTGAAACTTTATTTTGAAACTCTCAAGTGCTTGCAATTTTTGGCACTTAATTTAATTAAATATCATGTTTGCAATATAAACATTGAGAAAGCATTCATTGGATAGTTCATTTTTTTTATAGCACACAAAGTCAATAATAACAATGTAAATTGGAAATATTTGAAACTATTATTTCATAGCTAAATATATATTACAATATCGTTTCGGATTTAATAAATAGCATATTAGCACTATATTGTACAATACGTTATGCAAATACATATATATATATATTTTAAATAAACATTTAATTTAATATTGATTTATGCAGCACAAAAAACAATACAAAACACACGCTGTGTGTCATAAATAAATGTTAGGCTTACAACTAAATGCTAATAGCACTTGCAACAAACAAGAAGAGTGGAACAAACGCAGCCGGAGCAGCGCATATAGCCGCTCCTTGCGAACATATACAAAAAGTTACATATGTATATAATGTTTTAAAAAATGCCTTCGAGCTGAGATTGCCTAAAATAAATCCAGTTGAGTAAATTAGCATGAAAAAGGCGCTCGTTGTCCTTATCCACTGCTCTTATATACAATTCGTTTAACAAATTATGCGTTTAACAATGCAAAATTCTTGCCATATTTTTTTTATAGAAAGCCAATAACAATACGTTTAAATCCTAGCCTATTAAGCGTTCGTAACATGCAACATATGTGTGTATATTAGTAAGCTCAGCATTTACGCGCCTTGGTCCTGCTGCGGCCTGTGCAGTGTGCCGCTTCCTGCTAATCGGAATTGGTCAGTGAAGAGCGCTGCGATTCTAGCGTATTGGAGTCATTACGTTGACGCAACATGCGCGGCTGACTGGCTGCAAAGTTGGAAAAGTCCTTCATGACATCTTTGTATGTTTCGTCCTCGCCATTGTACTCATCGTTTAGGCCTATTTCGTCATTTAGCCGTGTCAGACGCAAGCTGTGTAACATTTCAAAAAATATTAATAAGTTTCTTTAGTTTCATTAAATCAAACCAGCTTACAGCGTCACAATATCCGCATTCTTTTGATCAACCGCTATATCCAACGCTTTTTTGCCATCGCTGGAAGCCAAATCATACTTGGCCTTATGCTTTAGCAGCAAATATACCTGCGCTATGTGCCCTCTCGCTGTCGATATGTGTAGCGCACTGTAGCCCAGCTCGTCCACTGCATCTATGGCTGCGCCATTAAGCAGCAAATATTCACAAGCCATTACCGAACCCGATAGCACTGCCTGATGCAAAAACGAACGTTGCCGATCTTGCTCGTTCTTCCAATGCTTATCCGCGCCCAGTGCATAAGCCATGCACATTACAGGCAGATTATGTACGGCAGCCGCCTTGTAAAGCATTAGATTCGCATCGAGCTGCGCAAATGGCACCTCGTCAATTTGCTCCGGTTCAGATTCACCCTCAGTGCTCTCCTGATCCGAGCCCAAAATGCGTGGTGTCTCATAGTTATCCAGCGCTAGCTCATCTCCTATGACCAGCAAATCATCACGCGATATGCTTAAAGACATTGATGGAATGTTTATAGATTCATCATCATCATCGTCATCCTCATCACCAGTATTAGCGGTATTATATATGCTCGGCTCATCGCTGAGTGTCTTGGGCAAAGGTCTTTGCTGTCGCCGACGTCTGTGCTTTTTGACCGCCCACTTCCGCGCGCCCAAGTTAAGTGTCGTTCGTTTGCCCAGTATGCCGCTGTCATTCTCAGCCGCACTGCTCCCCACATCACCACCGCTGTCTATAGACAAAACCTCCGCCGTTTCGCTGGCCAGCAGTTCCTGTGGTTTAGGCATGCCGCATACAAAACGTTTCTCCACATACTTTGCCTTAATCCATGCCTCACGCACGCCTATCTCACATTGCTCAGTAGCTGGCTTTAGCTCACAGTTATCGGGTATGCGTGCCTCATAGATGCGGTTGACTACCTCATTGCCCAACTCCATCATGACCTTAACATTCTCAGTCTCCCAAGCATCAAGCGTAAGCGAACGCACCTTGCTGTAGTGCACGCCCAGACTGCGATGCACACCGGAGCATTCAATGCACAACGTAATGCCCAGATTGATAGAAGCCCAGCGTGGTTCATTGCCGCGACAATCACAGCATTGTGCATTGCCTGGGATTTTAAGAAATTCCTCCCAATGACTGTAAAAGCGAACAATTAGTGATAAACCTAACAGCTCTGGCTGCAGCTACTCACATTCTGCGCTTGGCTGGCAGCGAGTTGGGCGCATTAGCCGACTGTGGTCTGGAATTTTGAGTGTCATGTTGTATGGCTGCACCAATGCTGTGCTGCAGTGCCGATATCCAGAGTGAGAGCATGTCCGCGGAGTCCGCTTGCAAGATGTGTGATCTGTTGGACATAAGTGACACAAAGTGAGTTATCTATACATATACAAAAAGGTGCCATGCTTTACTTGGTGGGCGAGATGACTTCAAAGCAAAAACGTCGATCACCTTCGTTGACGGGCCGCACTGTGCATATGCGCAAATCCTCTTCCATGACAGAGAATGAGTCCTCGTTGCTGCGTTTTCTGGAATGCGAATCCAAATCTCTTCAGAGTACAGCACGCAACACAACAACAACAACACAACACAAGTATTTTTTTGTATGTTTTAAAATACGTGTTAAAACAGCAAATTAAAATGGCAAACAAAAAAAAAATATTTGGTTAAGGGTAAGCAATACGAAGCGGTAGGGTTACATTTACACTAGCACTAACGAACTTACCTGTACACCAGCTGATTATCGCTGAGATAGAACCAACGTCTACACCAGGTTTTGAAACCCTTTGACTTCTTCTTAAACAAATAACCCTCGATCTTGTGCGAGGAGCTATTTGTATTCGTATCGCAGTAGCGATTCACGCTCATATGACGATTCTGCATGGCCTTTTCTAACTGCTGATAGTCACCGCGCAGCATATTCAGGTCTTCGGTTATATTCTTGAAGAATTCGTCAAAATCGTTGCACAAATCGAAGCCCTGATGGTAATAGGTGACACATGCCTGATAGTAGTCCAATAACTGAAAGAGTTACAATGTATACAATGTAGTTTATTGTTTTGTAAATATCCGAGTTAGGCGAGCGCACGCACGTCTTGCCCAGAGCGTACTGACGGCGCTCAAGTTGACTCACTAGATCATTGGCACTTGATATATCGATGTACACATACATCTGCATATCACTCAACAGTGACGTCATAACAATAACAAATTACAATTGACTTGGGTGTTCATTTACCGCTCAGCTCTCATTTATGATAAGACTTTGGAGTAAAAACTAAGGATGACAAACGCGTTTGCCGATAGTTCCGCAGTTGACATAGGTCCACTTACCGTCGACAGTATGGATGGAACTTTGCGAGATTGCATTAACGTTATATAGTTGACATAATCCAGGGCGGTGTGTTGAAAGCAAGATTTCGAGGCGGACAATATGTTGGCGGCTTCCTGCACCTCTTGTGGTCGATTTTTGCTGGCCTAAACAAGGTAATCAAAATGGAAATAAGGAAGGTGAAAAAGTTAGTTAATAGTTACGATAAAGAATGCTTTAGTAGAAGAAAAAGTATTTTGAGAACAGCAGTTCTGTATAAAAAAAAGTGCCTAACTCAAAATAAGTTTTAAACCCAATCCATAAGCTATTCCTGCTTTAATATACAACGTGTCCCGCCAAGTCTCCTTGAATAACTCCATATAACAACAAAATTTTGTATGGAGAAGAGTTATACGTTTGTTTATTTTTGGGATTTTTCCAAGCGCTGAATCCGGACCCGGTTCTATACTAACTTCAAAGAACCCCACAACATTTTGTTTTAGAACGGGTTGTCCCTTTGGATGTTTTTGAACTTGCGGAGATTAAATCCGAGGTCAAAAAAACCAAACGTTATATTCATCTTTTGCTATTCGTTGAGATTGTACCAGAATACCGAAGAACTGGGCGTCTTTAAAGCTCGGAAACGGATTCAATGATTCGGAAAAGAAATAGTAGACATGGTTTGGCCGCATCACGTAAAAATCGATTTTTATTTATAATACTGAGATAATCTTTAAAATTTCGTTTTTATGAGGTTTTTTTGAGGTTATGCCAGATGTCTGAATTGCTGGGTGACGATTTTTTTGTGTACTTGGGTTTTAATATAACCTAAAAACACCTTAATAATTCCTGATATAAGTTTTTGGGGTGGCTTAATTTGAGATGAAAAAATTCTAGAAAGCCTGCTTTCCAAAATAAGCCTCAAAATAGCCCCCAAATAGTTCTGAGATAATCTTTAATATTTTTCTTTTTATGCTTTTTTTTTAGATTTACCAGATTTCTAAAGCTGGGTGGAATTTTTTTTGTGTACTTCGGACTTGGGTTTTAATATAACCTAATAACACCTAAAGGATTCCTGATGTAAGTTTTTGGGGTAGCTGAACTCGAGATGAAAAAAAAACCGCAGAATGTTAGGTTTCCAAGATAACCTTCTAAATAGCGTGCTGTGGTTTATTTGATCTCGGATTAGAATTTAGCGGTCCTCAAAAAGGGTTCTTAATGGGGTATTTATAATAATAAATTAAATATTGACATCTTCTCATAAGTCTATTCTAACAGAATAACGATTCTTATTAAAATTAGTAAATCAGAGCCGGTTCGCGAACTGAGCAATTTTTTTTGCCATAATAAGTTGGATTACGATTCCTGATATAAATTTTTGAAGTAGCTGAAATCGAGTTAAAAAAAATTCCAGCATGTCAGGTTTCCAAAATAACCTCCGAAATGCGTGCTGTGGTTCATTTGATCTCGGATTAGAATTCAGTAATCCTCGAAAAGGGTTCTTAATGGGGTATTTATAATATTAACGAAAAATTTAGGTAAAATAAATATTGAGACCATCCCATAGGTCTAGAAACCGGTTTCTAACAAAACGATTCTTATTAAAATTAGTAAATCAGAACCGGTTCGCGAACTGAGCTACTTTTTTTGCCATTAAAAGTTTGATTAGTTGATTTAATTGAAATTTCGGAATAAAATGAAGAAACATCCAAATAAATTTAGAGAAATATTGATACCTTCCCATAATAAAGTAATAGATAGAAACCGATTTCTAACAGAATGACGAATCTTATTAAAATTGGCATAACAAAGACGGTTCGCGAAGTGAGTCATTTTTTTACCATTAAAAGTTGGATATATAATAAATAATAAAAATAAATAAATAATTCAAATTTCGGAATAAAATGAAGAAATTCCCAAAATATGGTTTACGAAGTATTGAAAATGTGCAGCGGGAACAGCTAGGTGTTCAAGACCTTAAGGTTAGGGTACAGACAACTATGCGTAGGTGCGTGTAGGGTATTAAATGGCAACCTTGGAATCTCGGACGATATTAAAAAGGTACACCTAGGTGTTCAAGACTATAAGGTTAAGGGTCAGAAAACTATGCGTAGAGAGCGTGTAGGAAATTAATCGGCAATCTAGGAATGTCGGACGATATTATAAGATATTTGAGGACGTTGAACCTATATCTTCTTATCAGCAAGGACACCTAGCTGCTCAAGACCAAAAGGTTAAGGGCAGACAACTATGCGTAGGAACGTGTATGATATTAAACGGTAATCTTGGAATCTCGGACGACATTAAAAGGGTATTTGAGGACGTTAAACCTATATCTTCTTATCAGCGGGGACACCTGGCTGCTCAAGACCAAAAGGTTAAGGGGCAAACAACTATGCGTAGGATCGTGTAAGATATTAAATGGCAATCTTGGAATCTCGGACGATAATAAATGGGCATTTGAGGACCAAAAGGTTGAGGGGCAGGAAACTATGCGCAGGAGGTAAAGGATATTCAACGTCAGAATTATAATCTCGGACGATAATAAAAGGATATTTAAGGACATTGCACCCATATCTAAGAAGCATCTCGCTATATGAATACCTAGATTTCTTTAATGCCTGACGCTGTTCTCCGCTTTTAAAAAAAAAGTATTTAACTTACCTGAGCGTTTTTTATAAGCGCATTATCATAACCCTCCGACACCTTTAGAAAGTGACCTTTATAATCTTTCACCTGATTGATGTCGTCTTTAACAAATACGGCGAGGTTTTTCAAAACCGTTCGACTAGCTTGATCCAATAATGTAGTATGGAACTTGTTCATTTCCTATTAAATCGTAAAAAAAAACCATAAGATTACTGCTTATAATTGCTGTATTGACGAAACCAACCTGAAAGCAATGAATCAGCTTGCCCAGCGCATTGTGCGCATTTTTATTATCTAGAAAATGTTGCTGCAAGTCCCACAAGGACATGGCAAAGGCGCTGCGGGGTGACAAAGTTAAAATTATGCAAATATATAAAATAAATATGTATTCAAGAACTGCGCAGTTTGCTTAACGTACCTCTGATTCTTGACATATTCTTTGCCAGAATCTACGGCGACATTGCACAGCTTGATGATTTTCTCCAGCCTCTGTTCCAAGTGTTCAATGTCGGTCTCCTCTTTGGACACAAACTGTCTATAGATGGCGCGCAAAAAAAAAAGAAGAAACAATATCGAAACGTTAGCACAAGGCGGCAATGTAAACAACAATAAACACCATAACCAACAACAACAACAAAAAGTGTGACAGGGTATATACCATATAATGTATTCCTATATATAATGTATTCGAGTGGCAGTTCAACGTCGTCGGCTGTCTGTGCCGATTAACTCAGCTGGCTCAAAAACAAACATTATCTGCTTGCTTAATCAAAGCAGCAACCAACCAGACCGGCAGCCAATCCTCCAGCAATAACAGCAGCTCATCATTTTAAAACCCATTTACACTGAAGTTTTAGACTGCTATGCTTATCGGGTATGAGTGGGTTAGAAACAAAAATAAAATTTGATGTTTCCGAATATGGAAACTACTTAGAAATTTTATGTCTTTATGATGCATTTTATTATAGAATACACATATTTTTCTAGGGTTCCATTAATATAAATGGTTCCAATCCTTTTGACATTAAAGCTATTATCTGTTATCAGTTCAGGGAGCTTTATATTGTGATTCTCAGACATATGAGCCAGCAAAGTTAATTAAAGAATTTAAAATCTAATTTTCTTTAGAAAAAACTGGTTCTCTATGGTTTTAAAAATAAAACGGTTCCAAACTTTCCGAAATTGAAGCTATTGCCTATGATCTGCTCGTGAATCTCTACGTATTCTTGATATTCAGACATATTAGTTAGGAAAGTTATTTAAAGAATACGCAAATTTGATTTTCTTTGAAAAAAATGGCGTACGTAAAGTCGGGCGCGGACGACTTTGGTATACCCTGTACCACTAGTTTGCAATAAAATCCGGTTCCTTCATAAAAACCAAAGACAGAAGCATTTTTAAGCAAAAAATTTATTTTGACCGATCGTTCCTGTGGGAACCGATTTCGATTAAATTTGACACAGTATATAATAATATTTTTCATACCTTTAAAAGATCTGAATGCCGAATTTAGTTCAAATATCTTTACAAACAAACCAAACACAACGAATTTTGTAAAAAAAACGTTGTTTTAGACCGATTCCTCCTATGGGAGCTATGTATATGATATAGTCTACCGATCTTAATAAAATTTGGTGCAATGCTTAAGACCTATAAAAACTTACAAGTGCCAAATTCAATTCCAATATCTTAACAAACAAACGAAACACAAAAAATTTTGTTAAAAATCGATTTTTTGGAAGATTGACCCTATGGGAGCTATATGATATAGTCAACCGAATTTGTTCAAATTTGGCCCAATGTAGTACTCGAAAAAACTTCTGAATGCCAAATCTGGTTACGATATCTTAATTAAAAAATTAAATATAGCGAATTTTGTATAAAAAAAGTTATTTCGGCCGATCGGTCCTATGAGAGCTATATGATATAGTCAACCGATTTTGTTCAAATTTGGCAAATTGCTTGGGTACTCTAAAAAACTATTGAATGCCAAATTTGGTTACGATATCTTTATAAACAAACGAATTATTCATCTAAAACTTTTATTTTTTTCGAGGTCGTCTGAAACACTCCTATGGGAGCTATATAATTTAACCCCGATATCAAAAAATAAAATAAACTTGACTCCTATGGAATAATATGGGATCTAATGTGAAAGTTTGGTTACTCTAGCTCTTACCATCTCTGAGATCTAGTTCATACGGACGGACAGGGGTATATCGACTTCTCTTCTATATTCAACCTGATCATATTTTAGGTAACTTTGTGGTGTCTCCGACGACTCCCTCTATATGTTACATACATTTTCGGCTTGCGCAAACTTAATATACCTTTTGTACCATACGGTACAGGGTATAAAAACGGTTCCTAACTTTCTGAAATTAAAGCTACGCCTGTGATCTGTTTGTGGATCTCTATATATTCTTGATTTTCCGGCATATTAGTTAGGAAAGTTATTTAAAGAATATACAAATTTGATTTTCTTTAGAAAAAACCGGTTTGCGAACTGTTAACTGTTACTAGACTAGTTATTTAATTCGAATTTCAAAGTGAAAAAAAAAAAAATCTCCAAAATATTTTCAAATATGGTTTATAATAAATTCCAAATATAAAGAAGGGACACCCTAGGTCTTCAAGACCATAAGGTTAAGGGACAAAAACCTGTCGCATTATCCGTACGGGAAGCGGTTAGGGTATTAACATGGAACAAATTAATAGGACGAAAAAAAAAATCGATCCAAAAATCAGTTTTACTTAGAGGTTACTTTGCAAAGTGTTTTTCTTAGTAGAACACGTTCATTATTTTTTTCGTGTTATTCTTATATATAACCTTTTACGCTGTAATATAAAATAATAACAAATATAGGAGACTTTCGAATATATATTTCTTTAAGATCACGCGAAAGTAATGTCAGTTCCTCGTGATATATTTATATTTTATCCACTACTTTTTGCGTTTTATTATTGAAAGATTTCGCGTGGCTAAGACCTTACAAATTATATCGACGACGTTGGGTTAAAAGATCACGCGCACATAGTGTCAATTTCTCGTGAAAGTTTTACTTATAACTGTTTGCCTTTTTATTTAAGAAAGAATTCCTGGCAAAAATTCGCATCTACAAATTGTTTCGAATGTACTGTTTCTGGCGAAAATACTATTTAGCGATATGGTCTATTTACGTTTTAGGTCGATAAGCAAAATTGCCCTACTTGGCTGGACAACGAAATCAGAGAAGCTCGAGAGTTTGCATAAAATCCACAAAAAACGATGATTAGGCTTGATCAGATAAGCAGCTCGACTCAGGTCGATAAGCCTATAAATAGTGGAAATGAGAAAGGAAGTGAAAGAATAGCGGACGGGGTTGGTGGTTATAGATAGCTAATGTTTAGTATAATTTATTCACCGAAGTATTATGAGGTCTACAACATTAGTGGCACGAATTAATAATGGTGTTTACGGGGACCCCGTAATTGAAATTGGCAATCTCGACGAATTTACTGTCGACGAAATTGCTATTAAGCTATCATTTCAAGCAAAAAGCTGCTTAGGGATATTGATATGACTTCGTTTATAAAATATTTTCGATTTGTTCTTTCGATATTTGTCTAAAATATAAGGTATAATCTTTGGATTATCCAGAAACAGTGATTTTTATTAAAAATACCAATATGGTACCAATCTCCTAAAAACTTATAAAATTTTAATAGTTTGGCTGAAAGACAAAAATATTTGAAACAAGAAATGGCGTCTAACATATAATCTGAAAAATTTTGACGCGATTATCTCACTATAAAATAAAATAAATTTTCGAAAACAATATTTTTTTTTTGTAAACTTTTTGAAACTGGAAATGTATTGTTTTAAATCATTGCCTTTTACGAACATAAAAATATAATTCAAAATGCCTAATGGGAGTCCCTCTCAGTCACTGAGGGAGTCTTTCTCAAAGTAAATAGGACTTGGTCAACAGGGACGTTTCTGTTGGCGCCACCTATACGTGGCTATAGACGTTCAAAAAATACACCCTTTCCAGACCTCCAGTCTAAATTTAAACATTTTAGATTATGAAAGCGAAGTTATTGCGTTTTAAGTGACAGTATATTTGTGCTGTCGGTTCTAAACATCTCAAAACAAGATTTTTTTGTTGCCGGCTCGTTTTTAGGACTTTTCACATTACGTTTCCGGATCAACGGTTACAGCTCGTTCCTGAATAAGAATTTTTGCATGCAAATTTTATGAAAACTATTTCCAAAGAGTAAAATTATGTGGATATTGGCGTTTAAAATAAACATCCTTTCCAGACGTCCATTCTAAATTCCATAAATGATTTGGAATTATGGAAGCAAAATTAATACGTTTCAAGTGACAGTAACTTTGTGTCATCGGTATAAATCGTTTTAAAACGAGATTTTTTGGTTCCCAGTCCGTTTTTTGGACTCTATTTGAAACTTTAAAGTTTTGTTTCCGGATAAACAGTTACAGCTAGGTCTTGGATAAGCATTTTTGCATCAGAATTATATGAAAAAGATTTCCAAAGAGTGAAAAATTACTTTGACAAATAAGCATTTTATTTTCAAGTTTTAAAATAAAAATTTCGCCATAACTTTTATTTTTGTTTTTTATTATAAAAATTGCAGAATAACTCTTATTTTCCAATTTTAAATAAAAATTGCTCAATAATTTGTATTTTTGATTTTTATTATAAAAATTGAAAATAAGAGTTAAAATTTGATTTGAATGAAAAAATAATAATTATTTTATGATCTTTATTATAAATATTATAAGAATTACGGTCCCTGCTTCTAACACTAATGGAAAAAATTATGAAAAATCCGCGGTACATACTTAAATTGCTTTAAAAATAAATTATAGGGAATATTTTTCTTTTAAATTTCAATCAAATTATTATTTTCTGAAAGATTAATTAATTTTTAATTCTTTAAAATTTAAATCAAACATATTTTTCATTTTTAGCAGAACCGTGCATAAACAGAGCTGGGTTTATTTTTAAGTTAAAATTCGGTTAAAATGTTATTTTAATGAAAATTAATTCCATTCTTATGTGTGACTCCTCCCCTTGGGTCAACCGGTTGATTATTAACTTATTAAGTTAGACAACTATCAAAAATGTTTTGTTCAATTTTCAATTTGTTGCATAATCCAATTATTATTTTCGAAAATCAGAAACTTTTTCAATCTATAATACCGACAAGTTATGAATTTCGATGCATTTGATGTTTTTACATATTCAATTATTTTTATGTTAAAAAATACACGACTAAGATCCAAATAATTTCTCATTCAACTTAAAAAATCTAGTCTCAATAGTTCTCTTCAAAGCTCTAGATAGCAATAAAAGACTTCCGTAAATTATTCCCATAAATTGTTGCGAATTGCCAACAGCTGTTTAATGCCGCTTCTCTATCAGCTGAAAGCAGCAAAAAAAAAGTTCTAAAAAAGATTTCCATAAAATGTTGCGATGAACGAACATCTGTTCCCATATGCTTTCATTAATAGGTCATGTACGAAATTATACAATACTGCGGCGTGTGCCGAAATTCTCTCTCTAGACGACTTTGCTTCAATTATTAAGAGAAAATTGTAAGAAATGGGTTGTTCCAAATACATATATTATTTTAGGTTAAGAGATCAGGAATTAAACTAGAAGAAATTTCAAGTATATTGGACAAACTTTTAACATTCTCAAACAATTTTTTTTTAATTATTCAAGTCTTTCAGAAGTGTTTTAAAAAATTAAAGATTGGGATATGTTTGCGCTTTTGGATGATATTAATAGCATATAAGATATGTTTTTTATTTTTAAGTTAAAATTTCTTTTAGAAGAGATTCCAAAAATATTAAAATTATGTTACTTAATAAAATATTTCTGGCGCAAGAAATGATTGCTTTTAGACCTAATTTCGTTTCAAAAAGATTAACGTTCTGAAGTGATATTGACTCACTCAGCACTTCATTTACGTTCAGCAGTGATTCAAAATAGTCTGTTAACATCGTATAAGGCATTTCGATTGGTTTTTGGTTGAATTTCGCTTACAAGACATATCGATTATTTATAAATAAGGATATTTCTTTAAGAACTATCAATTAATTTACAGAATATATGTAATAATAATAGTTTAAACGATGTTTGGATTTTATGTAAAATTTTAATAAAATCCATTTAGATTGATTCCCAGAATTTAGAACCAAATTTTAGTTATTTCTTCCATAGTGTAAACATAATACTTATCATCACTTTTTCTTTCATCAGGCACTTGGATTTTTTTTTGGCTGAAATTCATTTCAAAGTGATTTCGAAAATTTACAAATTGTGATATATCTGGTGCAAATAAAGATTGATTTTAAAGAATAATTATCTATATATACGTATAAAAGAAACTTGTGTTTTACGTGTTACAGATGTTCTCATGAACGCGTTGATGAACTTTAAATCTGAATTTTGCGTGTGTTAGAGGTTGTTAATACGGAGGTTTTAAGCCTATTGCGATGTGTTTGTCTGTATTGGTTCATGAGTTATACGCATTTTTATGAATATCGTGAATATAACACCGGGTATTGAACATTAAGTGGAGACTGAAGCTTAGTCTATAAGGGGTTTAAATGTTGTTTCTATGTGGCATGCGAGGTCTCTTAAGAATACGTCGACGAATTCGTCCATAATTCTAAAATCTTATGATTGTCTAGATAAGCTGACTAGAGAATCTTACGATGTTTATACACTTTAAGAGTATTCAAAAAGTTTGGCCAGGACAACGTTTGCCGGTCTCACTAGTGGTTTATACGAATTACGATTGCATTAGATTTCAAATTTGAAATTTAAATTCAAATAAAATTTCCGTTCAGAAGAGATTTCAAGAATTTAGAATTTATTCAATTCTTCTGTTATTTTCTTTTAGCCGTGGGTGTCATTTTATTTTGAAAAGATTTTCAAAATGTAAAAATTCTAATATTTCTGGCACAACTTAGGATTGGTTTGGCAGAATAAGATATTTTAGAGATACGATTTTAAAGGAAAACAAATAATTTTTTATAGCATAGTCTTTTTACAACTACGAATAGCTTTTAAATTTTAATCCGGTTAAGGAATAGTTTTTAAGCAAATATTACTTGCATTCTTGATAGCACAATTAAAAAATATTGTTTGATATGTGTTTCAGTATAACCACCTTTTCATTTATAGTAGTTTACCAAAGCTCTCTTAAAGATATTTCTAGCACAACACCGGATTAAGCTTGAAATTCGTTTAAGAAGCAATTCCAAGCAAACCGATGACTAACTTTAATTCTTGATAGCAACTAAGCACCATCTATTAAAATATTTCCGTACTCGCGCTGTTTCGGTGTAAACGCAGTGTAAACACATCAAACCAGTGTGAACAGCTTTTGAGTCGAGAGCAGAGGTTGCAAGGGTTGTCAAGTCGTCAGCTGCGACAATAATGTTTATGTTGATACTTTTAATTTATGCTGCATAAGCTTTGGAAATAATTGTTTGTTATTTGCGTTTCCAATTAAAACTGAACTTTAAAGACGTCCACCGAGTTGGAGTGAGGCATAGACAAGTTTTTTTTTCTTGTATTTTTTGGATTGTACGAACGAACCTGTTGCTTCTGTCAGCGATATTGATTTTATTTTGGTCTGTCTGGCTTGGTGGTGTTGCAATTAAAGCAAAATGAAACTCCGAAAAAAAAACGAGTTGTTGGACGCGCTTGTTGTTGTTGTTGGCTTTGTAGAGCGAAAGCTTTACCAATGCGAGATTTACTAATTTAAGGCAATTTGGTGAAATCTTATCAATCATCTAGACACCAAGATAGAGAAGAAAAATATTGATACTGGTAATAAACAGCAGTAGTTATGAACTAGAGACAAAAATTTAATGGAATTGCATGGTAGATAAATAGAAATTTTTCAGTTGGAAACAATGTACAGATGTCAAGTACACAAGTTTGTTCGATGTATGGATGATTAAGCGTCAGCAACAGAAACAACAACAACAATAAGCACGCTTGAACAGGGTCATAAGCGGGGGAGCTGACGGGTGGCGACTGACTGAGGCTGTTATTGGCATGAAACGGCAAGCAGTCACGCTATTTATCGGTGATGTTTTGGAAATCTCTGGAAGAACAATATTTACATTCTCTTTAAGTTTTAAAAGCTAACAAAGTTATTTGTAGCTTGTTAAAAAACAGCTTTGAGCTGAGATTTGGTTTGAGCGGAATGAATCGGGAATGCATAGCGTGGAAGTAAGTTTCCATTAAAAGATATAATGAAAAGTTTTTGATGGTCCCTAAGAGTACCCGAAATTCTATGATTTTAAGTTTCTGGAAGAGCTCTAGTTTTAATGCTATCTAAGAAAAAAAAATATTTGTGAAAAAAAGCTTTAAGCTGAGATTCGATTTGAGAGGAATGAACTGTTAACGCTTACTGTGGAAGTAAGTTTTTGTAGCCTTCAGAAAGAGAGAGTACCCGAAATTCTATGATTTCAAATTCCGGGAAGTAATGTAGTGTTTATGGTATATATGGAAATAGGAATGAAAACATGATTCTTTAACGTAGACCTTTACTCGCGCTCTAGTTTTTATCATAGAGATTTTTAGATTAAATGTGTTTTTTAATCTTGGCACGATATTAGGTATGACTAACGATGTTTTTTTTTTTTTGATATTTCAAAATGGTAGCACTTTATTGGTTGACTAATTGGCTTGTAAATCAAAATTTTCTTTAAAAACATTGTGAAACAAAAGGTTCGATTCGCACCCGCTTAATTTCGAAATCTTAAAAAGAAATTACAAATTCTAAAAGAAAGACCCTGGGCCGCTCATCGTGTAGCTTTTGGCGGAACCCAAAAAAAGTTCGATTCGCACCCGTTTAATTTCGAAATCTTGAAAAGAAATTACAAATTCTAAAAGAAAGTCCTTGGGCCGCTCATCGTGTATCTTTTGACGTAACCCAACTTATTTATATTCCAAACAAATTTTTAGTTTATAACTAACAATCACGCGTTGAAAAAAATGTCCGCTTCCGGTAATTATATTGATAGTCGCCGAATTTTTGAGAAAAAAGTTAGTCATCGGTCTGCTTGGCATCGCATCTCCAAGAATTTGAACCTTAATCCGGTGTTGTGCTAGAAATATCTCGTAAGCTACACATAAATGAAAAAGTGTTAACACTGGAAAAATCTGCCGATTCCGGATATATCAAAGATATATCAAAATTCCTTTACGTATCGCGCTTTCTCTGGACTTAAGAACTCATGTCTCAATTCTATTTCTACTTACTCAAAAATTACATAGTGAATAAAGTTCCGCATATCCTCTGTATCTTAGGAGTTATTACTCAATTGAATCTCTAGTTTATACTACTCACTCAAAAGTCACAGAGTCGGAAAAGTTCGGATCCTGGCAGTTATTTTAGACCGCACTGAACTTTGAAGATCATCAAAAACACACGCAAAATCAGCACACCTAAAAATTCTTTTCCCTTCCGCACATCCTATGGTTCTTAGAATTTATTACTTAAATTTATCTCTAGTTTAAGCAATACTACTAAACTGAACAAATCTTCGTTTCCCGGCAGTTAATTCGATGCACAGTGAATTTATAAGATCATAAATTCCATCACGCAAATTCTGAACATTTTTATATCTTTTCTCAGCTTTTTCTGGACCTCACAATCTATGTCTCAAGTCTTTCACTAATATCACAGGTCAACATGGTTCAGTTGTTGGAAAGCTAAGAGTCATTTCCGAAGTAATTTGGTGCGTAGAATCCGAATCCGGCATCAGAACTAACCCATCACGTCAGGATTTTGAGATATTTGAGGTTATGTACCCAAAAAACGGTGTTTTTTCCTACTTTTGAGGTTATGTACAGGGCGCACCAAATTACTTCGGAAATGACTCTTAGCTTTCCAACAACTGAACCATGTTGACCTGTGTTATCTCAAAGGCTTATTGCAAATGCTAATGACATCGAAGGGATATATCTCGTAACTTCGAAAAGCCATAACTTTTGCGAAAAAAAATCGTAACTGATCTCTTGAACCCTTAAATTAAAGGGTAAGAGTTGTACTAAATGATGTAACTTGAGAGAAAGACCGCAAAAAAATTTTTTGCGCCCTGTACATAGCCTCAAAAGTAGGAAAAAACACCGTTTTTTGGGTACATAACCTCAAATATCTCAAAATCCTGACGTGATGGGCCAGTTCTGACGCCAGATTCGGATTCTACGCACCAAATTACTTCGGAAATGACTCTTACCTTTCGAACAACTCACATGACCCCTGTATTTGTAGACCTGTGTATTTAGTCAGCGATTG
>JBAMAX010004515.1:0-26372 GCA_037043745.1 Chymomyza amoena
AAGTTGCGTAATAACCTCGAATCTGGCACAGCTAAGGACCAAAAGGTCTATGCTAGGCTGCACTCTGTTGTGGCCGGCTAGCGTAACCTAACCTAACCTAACAGATAGGAATATTTAGAGCAGGACTCTAACTCACTTGACTCTTGCGAAAACCATGCTCATCTTTGTGCAAATACAAAACCAAGTCCCGCAGCGTGCAGTAAAACATTTTCCAGGATCTTTTGCCAAAAGGCGCTGCAAACAAACAATTGTAATTAATATCATCCAACCAGTTTATGGGAAATTTATACGCACTTTTCTTATAGCTGCTATCATAGCAGCATTTACGCATCACATAGCCCTTTTTATATTCTATGGCCGTAGCAGATTCGGGTGTATCTAGGAAAGGATTTTGTCCAACAGCTGTAACAGTATTCGTGCGTTGTTGCAAATCAGCCGCATCGTCATCACTGAAATTAAAAATCATTAATAAAAGCTCAAGCAGCTTTAGGTGATTGTTACTTACAGCGCCCATTCCAAAGGTTTTGTTTTGATAGCCTGATACAAATATTTAAGCACATCCTTGGGAAAGTTTTCGCCATCATTGAGATCGGCCAGATTGTCCACAAATTCGGCACAACTCATCTTGCGATTCATGTTTTGTCCATGCAAATCTGTATTTAGCAACATGATGGCACAAGTCAGCGTGTGCACAGCGTCCTGCGAGTTAAATGTGCCTGGATTGCAATCTAGAAAGCGTTTAGAAAAGTGTACAAGCACGCGCTCACGTTCCTGTGTTTCACCGGACAAGGAAAACTGCTGTAGAAATTCGCGCAAAGCCAGATCCAGAGTCTTTTTCTCAAAATTGAAATGCTTCAAATACTCATCGGCCACGGCGCGGCTGAAGTCATTGCTGCAAAGGGATTATATTATTATATTTTTATATATAAAAAACGACTGCAAGAGGATTACATACTTTTTGCTAAGATGTCGCGACACATCGCTCTTCTTGAAACCATCGAGTGAGTACAGTCTTTTGGCCAGGCGTATGGCCGAGGGCATATCCACAGCCTTGGGTGAGTAGTGATAGGAATGCAATGATTCTACATCGCTGCCATCATCAGAAACGGGCGGCGAGGCATCGCGCAAGGCCTGCGCCAATATGGCTGTGGGCGGTTCATCGGTTAGCGTTGCAACATCATCTTCAGAGTCCTTCAGTTCGGAGTAGACAGAACGTGCTGAGTTGCTATTGTTGCTATTATCCAGACCACGCACTTGTATGACCAGCTTGTGTTCCGACTGCGCCTGTTGTTGCTGCAGCTGCTGCTGTTGCTGTTGTGCCTTTAGCTGCTGCTTAAGCTGCTGACGTTGCTGAGCGGCTGCATCCGAAACGAGTATGGTGGAGTCCGAATCGCTGGGATCGCTAAGTACCATGCCGCCTAAAATATCGCGAGAACTTAATAAATTATCGTCGTCTTGATAGTCGGGACTAGATATATTTGATATGGCCTCAGAGACGCTTTGATCGCCGCCGGCCCCAACACCACCACCACCACAAGCACTACTATTAGTTGGACAAGGTAACAGACCCATGGCTGGCGACTGCTCAGTTGCCGACTGCATGGCTGCCGTTTGTTGTTGGTTAGCCATTGTTTGGCCATTACTTTGCAGCTGCTGACCGCCATTGCCAAGCGCACCTTTAGAGCCCGACGAAGACATGACAGACGAGGAGACCGATGTGGGTGATGCCGGACTGCCGGCTGAGTGTTGAGGCGAAGAACTAATGGAACTTGAATGTGAATTTGAATGCGAATTCTGACCGTAGTGTTGTTGTTGCTGCTGTTGCTGCTGCTGGAGCTGCTGTTGTTGGTGCTGCTGGTGCTGCTGCTGTTGTTGTTGATGTGCCGCGTTAAACTGCTGCAGCTGCTGTTGTTGTTGTTGCTGTTGCTGCTGTATTTGTTGCAATTGATGCGGATGCAAGGGCGCATTATAGGTCCAGACTATGCGATCGTGATTCGATGCCTAAATGAGAAGATAAGATATTAGTATTTCGGTTTATAGAGTTGTTGTACATGTATATATAAAGCATCTATATCAGGGCTGCAAAACGCTTTCTTTTTAATTTATTGGATTCTGTATTTGGAAAACTTGGTTGAGGTCATGGTTTAGAAAATTGAAATTTTTCGTATTAAGGGAGTTGACTCCCTAAAAATTCGTGTTTTTTAAAGTATTGGTTGCTTTGGTTTTATTTCAAAATTAAGATGCAGATTTTGAGCAAGGGGGAAATGTATTCGAATTAAAATTAACTTGGCTGACGAATTTTACTGTTTGCAGCCCTGATTTATACAGTAGACTATTAACTATTTATGTTGTTATTATCATACAAGGGGTTCCGCCCCTACGTACATTAATACATACAAATTTATAGCATAATTTTTTGTTTTTTTTTTGTACCAACTGCTCTGATATATAATACACCCAATGTAAAAAGCCCTAAACAATTATATAATGCATAGTGTAATTGTTTGCCTGTGTTTGTGTTTTATGTATATATATGTTACATATGTTGGTATGCATGTATGTGTAGCAAGCGTTTGTTTAAAAGCTTTTTTTTTTGTTTACTACTTTTACTTTAGAAATTAGCGCAATCCACAACTAAAATACGATAAATGATAAAAACTTTTCTTTACGTCATGCCAACAGAAAGTAAACAGCAACCTTTTTATGTAAAATATATTTTAATTTGCTGCTGCAATCCGCTGTGGTTGTTGTTCGCATGGTTGTTGTTGTTGTGGTTGTTGGTGTTGGGGCAACTGTTTCATTATACGTGTTATTGTTGTTGTTGTTGAGATTTAGCTCACACTCGTTGTTATTAAGCGACGAGTTGTTTGGCTTGCGAACAACCGTTGCATCACTCGCTGATGTTTCTGTTGTTGTGGTTGTTGTTGTTGACTAAAAGCACAGACATAAAGTTGAACGCGAACAAGAGATGCACACAATAAAAATTGTTTTTGTTTTGTTTTTTTTTTAACGAAATATAACAAGAAAACAAAATTAGAAAAATAAGAACACAAGAGTAATATAGATAATAGAAATAGTAGATGTTGAAGTAGAGTAGATAGAATATAGTAAGAAAAGTAATTACAGCGACAGTTACGAGAGTAAGTTGTAGAATTAATAATAATAATGAGGAAAAAATTACAGCATGAGTTAAGAGTTAGTTTAGCGAGTAGATGAGGAGGAGTAACGAGTAAGCTGAATGAGTCAAAACTTTAAATACAATGAAAATGAGCCAAGATGAATTTTAAAGAGAGGAATTTGTACATTAAAATGTAAACGAGTAGGAAACTGAACCAGATTCTGACAAAAATAAATTCCCCAAAAAATATCGTAAGGCAATTTAATTTGTAGGTTATCTCAAAACCCTGACATGCTGCGAACCTAAGATTCGGAATATTATTTATTATTATTATTGGGTGTATACGTGTACTGCGATCCAGGTGGATCTATTGCATCGCCTTCATGGCTTAGAGCTCTCCCAAAAGTCCTAGGGCCTGTATGTATTGCAGTATTTTGTTTGGACTTATAGTAACAACGGTCTCTGGTGGGAGAACGTACATGAGCAGGAGCTTGTTTCTTTTACCGGCGATTGCCATACATTCACATAGTATTTGCGAAGAAGTTTCTTTCTCAATGCTATAGAAGCGGCATAGTCCACTATCCACTATGCCAATTTTGTTTAGGTGGGCGGGGCCTACAATGACCCGTCAGAAGGCCCGTCATGATTCCCACGGTGTTCTTCCCGTGCGTTATCATTTGTTAATCATGGTTTTGATTGTGGAGCAACCAATGCCACAAAACGGTCAGGGTGGGGGCACCTTGTCGTGCTATATCCTCAGCGATCGTTTTACCATCCACTCCTTAGAGTCCTGGTACCCAACATAGCGCGGCTTTGTTCCGGGCGGACCGGGTTTGGAGGTAGTTATGGCATTCTTTAACCATCCTGGATATGCTCCAGGATGATAATGCCCTAATAGCAGCTTGGCTATCTGAATAAATGCGGAAGTCCACTATCCGCTATGCCAATTTTGATTAAGTGGAGACCTTGCAATGTCCCGTCAGAAGGCCCTTCATGATTCTCACGGTGTTTGAACCTCTTACGGTTGCAGTTGGAGAGGAGGGTTTTTGACTGTTTAAGCCCTGGTATCTGCGCCCAGTGAAGCAGTCGTTTTTTATTCTCCTCTATTCTTAGTTGGTTCCGTACCACGTGGTTACAAATCCCACAGTGTGGTTCAGGACCGATTAGCGGTGTTGCTGCACCGGTTCTGCGAGTTTGTTGCTGTAGCCTGTCTGCTGGTGGTTGTGTCAAGGCCCCTTCTGGACAGTCATGCGTTGACAGCCTCGTGGGAGGCATTGTGGAAACCACCCTGTATATCCAGGAAAGCGCATAGTGCAACCTTCTTATGAGTTAGGGATTCCTCAATAAGGGTTTTCAACTTATACAGTGCTGTCCGTAGACCTTCCCGCTCTATGAGTATGTTGCAACCTCTGAAGAGGCCATTGTTCTAGCAATGTTCTTCTAATTCTAAAGTCTACCAGCTTTTCCAACGTTTTCAGCAAAATCGAAGTTAAGCTGAAAGTCTGTCCGACTTTGGATTAAGATTCGGATACAGCGACGCAAAAAAAAGCACGGACGTGCGTATATTCCAAAATTATTTAAGAGGTGTTTTGAGATTTAAGTAAAAAATGGATTTGAAGAAATTTTAGGTGCGGAGACCAGACCATATCTGAACATAATCTCAAAAAATAACATAAAATTGAGCATTTTAGAGAAAAACTGGATATGCTGGGGTATTTTCGATTTCGATTCTGTCTATCCTCTGTATCCAAAAGTATTTTTTTTTTGACGTGTGGCTGTGATTTGACATTTTGTCAAAATTTTTTGAGGAAGGCTCAAACCCAAGGATCTATTTCACATGCTAGAACTAGCTGGGTAGTCGAATTGCAAGGAATCAATTTGTTAGGGACGGTTCTTTTCAGATGATATCGTGTATCAATACTATTTGCTCGCTAAAGTGAAATATTCTTCTGAAGCCAGAGCCGAACCACTACCCATTTAATTCAGAATATTATTATTAAAATAGAGGGCCATCGCGAAAACCCTGAGATAATGTAATGCTAATCGCTAAAACTGCGCCTCTTTTACTATTGAGCATTATCTAATATATAAAATAAAAAGTCAAATGTTGGGAGAAGGGCAAAGATTGAAATCAACTCAACGGGAGGAACATTCTTTCAAATACGTATTTACTAAATATAACGAGTACAATTTTGAAACAAAAAATTTAGAAACTAAATTTTTGGTATGTACATATGAAAATGAAGCGTTAATGGAGTTAAGTCGGAAATGAGAGCACAGCAGGATCGCCACTTATATGAAGAAACTACTAAAAACTAAGTACGATTTAAAATATAAAAGGACTTAAGATATATAAGTTAAAAGAGCTTAAATGATACGATATTGCACGAGTAGAAATCGTAAAAGCATCGAGTTTGAGTGAATGCGAATACCAATTAAAAGTAACGAGCAAGGATAGGTTAAAGGAAGTAAAATGGATTTTCAAAAATGAACATGATAATGCCTTGACGAGCAACAACACTACGATACACTACACTACACATCATTAGTAATACCAACAATTTTCAAATATACACTAACAAAAACGCTACAGTAACATTGAACTGTGCGTGTACTGAATTTTGTCTTTCGCTAGCTATCTACATATGTGTACATAAGACCTAAACCCAAGTCCTAGCCCAATTCCCAGGCTGCTGCACCGTAAAAATCTGCGCTGCCCATATAAACACCAAGCTTACCTGCGAATCCTCAGAGTCTTGACGCGTGTCCAGCAGCGTATTTAACGAACTATTCACATCTTCATCAATATCAATGGGTATCACAGCCGCAATGCCCTCACGCTGTATTTGCTGTAAATGATCCTCGGATTTGCTTGTACGAAAACCGGCTGCATCACATTTGCGCACCACGTGACCGTTGTGGCGTCGCACCACAACGCCAGCGCCAGCAGCTCCGCTGCTCGACTCGGGCGCTAAAGAGCTCGGCTCTGGGCTGGTGGGCACTGAGTTGGCAGTCTCCTTGTCAATAAGCGGCGTTGACAGCGAAATCGGAGATGTTGGCACTGAGAAGGAAGTTTCGTCCTGCGAGGTATTTGTGCCGCCGCCGCCGCCGCAGCCAACAAAACCCAGACCAGCTTCGCTTTTAACAGTCGTTGACGAGGTGGAACCGGAGCCAGAGTAGGCGTTGTGCTGCGAACGTCCCGCACAGTCCACGGCGTCGCGATTACGATGATGCTGCAGCTGATGTTGACGCGTGGCGGTTTTTTGTTTTAGTGCGCGCAAACGCTGCTTAGCAGAGCCTGAACCAATTGAATTTGTAGAGTAATCCTCATCGCCAGCATCGTTTTCCTCATCATAGGCATCGTCATCTACCAAACACTGACGATCGCTGTCGTCTTCGTTACCGCCACGCCCGCCGCTTTGGTAGGTTTCGATGTTTGTGATGTCGTAGTTCGTTTGATCTTCCTCGTTCTCCTCTTCTTCAGGAGCTAGTTCCTCATCGTTTTGATAGTACTCGTAGCTTTGTTGTATGCGCTGCTGCTGTCGGTAGCGTTGTCGCTGCTGCTGTTGATGATGATGCTGCTGCCGTTGGCGTTTATTGTCCTGTTCCACGTCGTTATCTTCTACAACATATTCTACAACCTCATCGGGTTCCAACTCATCGCACAGCAGCAGCGTATCGTTTGTTGGTGAATCTCGACGGTTGTAGCTGTTGTTGATGCTATCACGTTGATGTTGCTGCAACTGCTGCTGCTGCTGATGTTGCTGACTTAGCAGACCACGCTGCAATTTGGCCTCACGCTTTACGGAATCCGAGCTGCCCGTATTGCTGGGCGAATCCACCGAAGACGATGAGGTGGGCGATGATTCACCAGAGGCACGCGGTGCTAAAGCGCCGTTGGCACGCGTATTGGTAACGCTGCGATTGGGCGAGTCACGTAAACTGTCCACCTGCAAGCAAGAAAAGTTAATGGTGGGCTATTGAGAAAGGTATAAATATAACTAGCTACCTTCTTGGCATGCGCCGGCAAAAGATTGCTGGACTGCGGTGTTCTCGATAGATTCAGTATTAGATCACCGGTCATCATGTAAGCCTCAAAACGTGGCGCCTTTGCCGGCTGTGGCGGCGCCGAATTGGGTTCCGGTTCCAATTGACGCTGCCGCGTCACCGGACTGCCACTATAACTGTTTGAATGCTGCAACTGCTGTTGTTGTTGTTGTGTGCTATTGGCATTGGAGTTGCCGTTGGCGGTACCGGTACCAGCTCCGCTAGCCTTTGTGGGTATTTGCGAGGGACGTGGCCGCTTATGCTGCGGCGAATGCAGCACAGGCGCTGACTTTGGTGCGGCACATTTAAGCGCCTGTGGAATGCGTGATGGTCGAAATGTGGGCGATGTTGTACCGCTGCCGCCACCTTCACCGCCTCCAGTTGGTGATGTGGCCGATGTATACGTAGTGGTTGTTGTTGTAGTCTCCACAATTTGTATCTTGGTCGAAGATGCGGAAGAGTTGCGGCTATGTGTATACGTTGTTTGCGATGAGGGCGCTGCGGGCGCGTTGTGGCGCAGCGAAGGCAACTGTGTGGGTGATTTGTAGCGCGCTGCGCTTGAAGCAGCGCCGATCTGTGTAGGCGTGGTTGCAGTTCTCTGCTGCTGCGCGTTATTGTGCGTGGGCGAATCGTAATGCCTTTGCTGTTGTCTCTGTTGTTGGGTGTTGGTATTCGGCGAAGCTGTTGTGCTGCTGCTATAGTCGTAAATATTTGGAGATTCTATATCCACATAATGTGGACTTTGCGTGTTGGCCAGTTGTTCTTTAATGCGCGCTTTAAGCTTGGGATCTGCATAATACCAAAGAAGAAGAGGAGTATGTTATTATTTATTTGGGTTTGAAAAGCATTTATAAATACCTCGTTTCAGTTCTAGGGTTACTAGATGTTCCGACAAGCGCAGGCATTTGAGTACTGTGTGAAGAATAAAGGAAAGTCAATACGCGTGTAAATATGTATATTCTGTATATTCCATTCAATACTTGCCTTCTTTCGTTGTATAGCGATGTACATCAGTGCCATTGACTTTTAGTATAACGTCACCCGCTTCAACCTGCAAATATACAAAAAGGAAAAGGATTGTTGATATTGTAGCTTATATAAATTCATTACGTATAAGAGCGTCATTGCAATTTCCGCTAAAACAAATCACTTTCTCTTGGCTAACACACACACACATACTAAATAAACGCTGCGTGTGTATGCGAGCGCTTATTGCGAAAATTCGCAAACTAAGAAAAGCATAAATAAAGATTGGGAGGGCTGCAAAATAAACGAAAGTCAAAAAGTCAAATTATTTTGGGCCAAAGACACTCTGAGTCATGAAAAGAAAAGCCAAAATACAAAAATTTGTTTTTAAATCTGGTTATACCGGAACAAGCAAGATGCGATCCTCAGTTGCAAAAAACAAGAAACTTACGCAGAATTAAGAGAACAGAATTATAAGAACAAAAGCAGAACATTCAAAAATGAAATTTTCCTGCGCATAAACTTTTGTGTACATTACACCGTCTCACTGAGAAACAGTAACCAAAATATAGGGTGGGTCATCCGTTGATTTGTTTGTTAATTGCATTTTATTAGTATATTTTACAACCAAATTGGGCAAATGTATATACCAAATGCATGTTTAAAACTACTTATTTGATTTTGAATAGTAATAAGTCATGGGAACGATGGCGCGTCCTCGTCCTGGTTTTCTTGGACTATTCTCAACGAGAATTTTCATAGTACGCCTGTCCACTTATAGTGTTCATGATGACTAAAATTGAGTAGTTTTGAGTTTGAGGCGTGTTCAAAAAGTATCGCGAATGTTGAATTTTCGCGGCTTACGTATATTCGAATTTCGATTTTTTTGTGACGTTATGTTGGCACTCATGTCTCTCACTTATGCAGACAAGCTCGGCCATTTTGAATGTTCACTTAATTGTTGACAGCTGCTTTGCTTGCACGTGTTTTGGCTCGTCTTCGATTTTTACCTATTAAAAAAAAATGGATCAAGAACCTGTATCAAATTTTATGTGAAAAACGAAATTAAGTGCGCGAATGCATTCCGAATGTTGACTGTGGCATACGAAGAAGCTAACTTAGACCGAAGCAACGTTTATCGGTGGTACAAAATGTTCTCAGAAGGCCGAGAAGATGTGAACGACAAAGAGCGTGCCGGACGCCCGAGCACTTCAACAACAGACGAAAAAATTGATGATGTGAGGAAAATGGTATTGGCCAATCGTCGAAGAGAAGTTGCTGAGGACCTAGACATATCGATTGGCTCGTGACATTCGGTTTTTATCAATGATTTGGGCATGAGACGGGTCGCCGCGAAAATCGTACCAAAATTGCTCAATTTCGACCAAAAACAGCATCGCATGAACATTGCTAATGAGATGTTGGACTCTGTCCGCGACGACCTAAATTTGCTCCAGAGGGTCATAACTGGTGACGAATCGTGGGTTTATGGCTATGACGTGGAAACCAAAGCTGAATCATCTCAATGGAAGCTGCCGCACGAACCAAGACCGAAAAAATCGCGCCAAATTCGGTCGAATGTGTAAGGTTTGCTTACAGTTGTCTTTGATTGCAGGGGCGTGGTGCATCATGAGTTCTTGCCACAGGGTAGAACGGTCAATAAGGAATAATACCAGCAAGTTATGCGCAATTTGCGCGAAGCAATCCGCCAGAAACGCCAGGATTTGTGGAAGAACCAAAATTGGCTTTTACACCATGATAACGCCCATGCTCACACATCGTTGCTTGTGCGCGACCTTTTGGACAAAAACAACACACTAATGATGCCGCAGCCAACGTATTCCCCAGATCTGGCCCCCTGTGACTTTTTCTTGTTCCCTAAACTGAAGAGGCCCATGAAAGGACGACGCTACGCTACGATTGACGAGATAAAACGGCATCGAAGGAGGAGCTGAACAAGATAAAAAAAAAATATTTTTTGAGGTGCTTCGAAGATTGGAAAAACCGTTGGCACAAGTGTATAATATCTCATGGGAATTACTTTGAAGGGGACAAAATAGATATTCATTAATAAATAAATAATTTTTTTAAAAACACAAAATTCGCGATACTTAATGAACACACCTCGTAAGTCGAAGAGCATCAACCGCCTATCAGATGGCCCGCCCTGTATATTTATTTGCAGCAATTTTCACATTATTCGGCAGTGTAAACTTAGCATAATACTTCCTTCCACTTAACTTGCTCTTTTAAAGTTCACAATTTTGTCCAAATCACAAATTTGCTACGCATAAACTAAACACACATGTGCACGCACAGACACACACAAACACACACACAAATTCGCACACAATTTTCGATTATCATCAAATTGACATGAAAAGCTTATTGATTTTCCTTCAGTCTTTTGTTGTATTTTGCAAACACACCAAATGTCAGGCCAATAATAAAAGCCAGTCAGTCGGCACATGTAAACTATTTTTAATTCAGTTCTTTTGGTTCTGGCTGCCAGCCACTTCAGCAACGGATCACAACAGAATCACAACAACTAACGCTGAACCCAACACAACAACCATGTCCCATCCTGCCCCAAACAATGCTGACGTCTCTGTCGCCGACGACGACATCGACATTGGCGCCTTTTTTCGTTTTTTGTTGCTTGCTGACGCAAATTTGAGTGGCACCGGCCGTGTCCCTGGCACAAAATAGTTAATGACGGCATATAGTCAACATAGGAATATATCTTGTATTCAATAAATTTCTTGAGTATTAACATTAAGCGAAACAAACTCAAGGCCTCCTGCTTGCCAGCCAATTGGGCCTAGATGGTAGAAATTTATGTGACATGAAACGTGATTTACTTTAATTGCATAATAAATGCCGCTTGGCTGCTTTTACAACTGCACATTATTTTTACTTGAACTTATTTGTTTTTACTTATTTTAAATTGTCTTTTATTACTTTTCGTTTTCGTGTTTTTGTGCGCTTTTTATTGATGCCGCGGCGGTAATTAAAACTTTTATTGAAATGCATGCTAATCAATCATTCACAATAGACAATTGCAGCAGCAGAAGCAGCAGTAAAATCAGCTGAGCGCAGCATGCAGATGCTCTGGCAGCACAGCTACGTGCAGTCTGCATGACGCATCTGTAAAGCCAAAGAGAGCGAGAGAAAGCACAGCTGCAGCGCATGATGCAGCGCGTTATGCTATGTTTACACTGACACACACTGTGAAGGAGCACATTAATACAATTTACACAAAAACTACTTTTGAGTCTGATGCGATGTTTGTTCGACATATGAAATTCTAGAACCTTTTTTATAGTCTTTTTATTATTTTCTCTATTAAGACAATTTTAATAAAAACAAACACTTAGGTGTTTATATATGTCTCATATTAAATTTAATAGTTTTAAACAATTAAAAAAAATAATTGCTATTAAATTTCACTAAAAAGAGCTACGGAGCAGATCTTTAATTAAATTGCTGTTTACAAAAACAATAAATATTGTAGGTGTTCATAATATATTTTTTTTTATTCGTTATTACATGCTCAAGTGGTTGGGAATAAAAATTCAAGAGTTTTTGCAAAAAGTATTAAAGTAATAAGCGAAATAAAGACAGTTTTTGCACAGCTAGTGTTATTTGGTTTAATGTCTAACGACATAGCCAATTATGCAGCCGGCGTTATTGTTGATGTATAAACAATTTATTTTGTTTGTAAACAACAACAGCTGTTTTGTGTTTTCAAAAGAATGAGAAAAGATCAGGTTGTCAGTTCAAACAATTGTCCAAAAATTAAACAAAGAAGAATAATGGATAAAAGTAGTAAAGTTGAGCATTAATTAGGGCAATTTATAATTGAATTTTTTTAACGGAGTTGACTGGCCTTAAATGACCAAGGCATATAACTGCGGACAATACAATAAGTACAAATTCCATAGTTGCAGTTATTTTTTAAAATAAATTTAAAAAAAATAATACATTTAAAAGCATTGATAGAGATAAAATGCACAAAAATAAACTGGTATCATCAGTGGCGGATTTAAATATTTTGGATGCTCACATCCAAAAAGTAAAAGAATTAGGGCTTAAAAAACCGTCGATTAACTATAAGAGACGTTGCTGATGAAATTGGCGTATCAAAAGGATCAATTAATACCATTTTGAAAGATGTTTTGGGCCTCAAAAGTGTCAAGTCTCGATTGGTATCAAAAATGTTGAATTTTCTCGAAACACAGCACTGATTCTTTGTGACTTTTTCGCCAAAAATGCACTCAATATCGTTACGCAGCCACCTTATTCACCTGATTTGGCTCCGTGTCACTTCTGCCTATTTCCAAAACTCAAAAGACTACTCCGAGGAAACCATTTTGAGTCTATTGAAGACATTCAACGTGAATCGGCGCGCGTTCTTAAGACTATACCGGAAGAAGACTGTTTGGCTTGCTTCGAGGACTGGAAAAGCGGTGGCATAAGTGTTTTATTATGGGGACTTAAAGGGAACGAAATTGATTTGGAATAAAAAATAAAGATTTTTTGATTTATAAAAAAATTAAGATTTTTGATTTATAAAAAAATTAAAATTTTTTGGATTTTTAAAAAAATTCCGGCTACTTTTTGGACACAAGAGCTTTTGCTGACCAACGAGCAAAGAAAAAATTGCATTGTTTTGTTTTAAAGGTATATATTTTGGCTTCTTTTTTTCTTATTTTCCTCCATTAAAACACACCCTGACAGGCACACTAGCGGCTGTGGACACAACCTCATTTTGGTAAAATTTTGGACTGTAAGCTAAAAATTACGGATTATAAATTTATTTTATTTACGATTTTAAAATAATTTTTTTAATATAAATGATAAAATTTTAAAATTATGCTTTAGTCATCCGAGGCCTTTCTAATTGTAAAGCAGGGTGTGGAAAATTATAAAATTTAGCAAAAAGCTTAAATTCTAATAAACATTTTTTTTTTTGCGAAAACAGCGAAAATGGGTTAAGAGCTCCAAAAGACATTAAATTTGAAAATAAATGCACTTAAAGACGAATTTAGACCCAAAAACGTTTTTTGGATACATTTTGGTAATATTTTGGAGTGTATACTAAAAATTATTGAGCATAAATTTATTTTTTTCCGATTTCAAAATAATTTTTAATTATGCTTTAGTCATCCGAGGCTTTTCTAATTGTAGAGCAGGTGGTGGAAAATTATAAAATTTTGTGAAAAGCTTAATTGAGGCAAATGTCACGCTTCTACATTGATTGCATTCTAGTAATAAAAATTTCGGCAAAAACAGCGAAAATGGGTTTGGAGTTCCAAAAAACATTGAATTAGTAAATAAATACACTAACAGACACACCAAAAACGTTTTTTTGATACATTCGTTTTAATTAAATTTGGTACAGCGCTGGGAAACCTTAAAAAACAACAACAAATGAAATATCCATCTTAAACTTTTGGTTTCCCAGGTCCTTTATGCGAGCTTCTATATATAATAGGAAGGGCGCCCGCAGAATTTTTCGCCACTAGGGGCAAGTCGTGAATATTAAAAAAGTCAAATATATTGGAAATAATTGTTTATTCACGACGTACATAGAATTGAGATCATTATATTATATTATATTGAGCATCACACGTCGGCATTATGTTTGATTCTACCCTACATTTGCTTAATTAAAAATTTGAATAATATGACTGAATATATTTAAAGCTGCGATTCTGAAAAACAAAACGCCAAAATATCAAAAGTTTGGTTATTTAAGAATTTTAGGTTTTTGACAAAAATCCCACCTGCAGGCGCCCATGTATAATAGGCATAACCCAGATATAAATAAAACTTTTCCCCTGACAGCTAATTTGAAGTACTCTTATCTAAATTTAATGGTTATTTATGAAATTCGTTTTAGTCTCCTATTACTCTACAAACACTAAATAATGCCAAAAGCAGTAGAAAATGGTATGTACATTCTGAGCGCGCTCTACTTTTTTGTAGTAAAGTCTCGGGAACAGGTAGAAATGTATACTTTTTTAAAGTAAAAGCTGCTGCTGGGCACTTTTGCATTTTTGCTCGACTAAGTTAATAGCGTCTACCTAACTCTGGAACCAGTGGCGGATTTTTCGTACAGGCAACATAGGCCTTGGGCGGCAGAATTAAGGTGCTGCAAAATTTAAGTCACCTGAATTAAAAATAAACAATTTATTTGGGTTCAGCTGCACTTGAAATTGTATTTGTGTGTATTTAATAGAATTTTTCTTTTTTTTTTTTTGTGAAAAAAGGGCGGCAAGTTATGGATTGTTGGATTATTTATATTCGTCACTGCCTGGACAGTTTGTGTCTCATATCATTATTCAGTCTGTTTATACTAAGCTAAGCACTTGGCCGTCGGTGGCTTAAGTGGTAGCGTACTCGCCTCTAAAACCGAAGGTCGGTGGTTCGATTCCCCGCAGTAGCACTGGTTCATTTGCCTAGCACTGGCATCGCTAGCTCAAAGACGCTATTTGCCATGAAAGTCTCTATTAATTAAAGACACCGCCGTTCGGATTCGGCTATAAACTGTAGGTCCCTGTTCTGTTCGAACAGTTATTAATAGAGATCCCCTATGCCCCTCCTCCAAGGGGTCTAACAGGGAATTATATATATATATACTAAGCTATGCCACTGTGCAGCTTTATTGTGCCACAGTGTAAATCAGTGTAAACCTAGCATTAAGAGAGAGCCAAAAAGAGAGCACATACGTTTCCTACCCGCACACGCTGCAGCTCATTAAATTAAAACAAAATTTAAATTAATTGCGCACAGTGGGCCCAAATAAAGAAAAAAAAATCAAAGCTGGTGACATGAAATATTTATGTAATAAGGGGCGTTGTGTGTTCTATGCATGGCTTATAAAGTAGTACAGATTTTAGCGTATACTTGAAGTTTCAATAATTTATAAGCAATTTACTAGCTGACAACAAAAAAAACACGGAATGTACATTTTGGATTAAGTTATATAGAGGTGGTGGATGGTGGGACGACCCGGCCGGCAAGACAGACGACTGACTGACAATAAAGACATTGAGTGAGTGTGTGACATAAAAAAGCAGCAATAGACAGACAGACAGTGTGACCGCACCCCATCGCGATTTGCATACGAAAATGCAAGTGTGTTTGATAGTGTATTTGTGTGTTGTGTCTGATGATAACAAGCTCTGATCTTTTGATTTAATCTGTTAATGCAATTAAACAACACTTGAAATTCACACACATACACACACACAAAAGCAGCAGGTGCACAGTGGAGCGAGAGAGAGTGGAAATCTATGCATAAATGCAAATTGGTAACCAAGTTTTACGCACACAACAACAACAACAAAGCGCTTTTCACTTTCACGCTGTGCATCTTGCGAAAGTGGCAAGACTCTATAGATTGATTGCGTACAACACCAACAACACTTGGGGGCACCACTCCTGGCTGCCTGGCTGACTGGCTGGGTTAAAACAATCAGTTACACTTCATTGAATTTCATTTAGCACATCTTGGTACACCCTTTGCCAATGTTTTTTGCTCGAAATTGAAATTGCTTTGAATTGATTTGTTTTTACGCCGACGCCGCGCCACGCCAGCCAATGTCGTTTTTTCTTTTACTTTTCCTACGTTTTATTAAGTACTTTGGCTACGTCACGTTTTCGTGCGGATTCGCGTGCAACGTCAACAGTGTCGTCCGTTCTGTTCCGCTGGCGGGTTTACTTTGAAAATTCTCTTCTTTTGTAATGTTTCCATTTGCCTTTGTTGGGCCAAATGATACTACTAAAGAGCACCAACAACAACAACAGCAACAACGACAACAACAAATTGCAATCGTTGCGGGAGAGCCACTTGGCTTGAGAGCGCTCAAGTTGCAGCAAAAGTTTTGCTCTCTCGTTAAGGACTTGCAGCAGCAGCAGCGGCAGCTACTTGCGGCGTTGCCAGATTGCCTGCAGAGATAATGTTTATATTTGTAGTGTTTAAACAAATAATTTGTTATAAGCTTATTGCGGGTTTAACGTCACGCAGCGTTGCATGAAATATGCGTTTTGTTTTCGCCTACACGATTTATCGATAAAAACGACGAAAGTGTTATTTTCACTTCATTCACAACCAAAAAAAGCTGCACGTTTATTGAACAAATTAATTAATTAATTAAAGTAGGGTATACATAGTTTTTGTTGTACTAAAAAATGGATGGCTGAGTTTGAAAGTATACATACATTGGCTGAGCGTAAAGAAATTTGTGTTCAATGAATTTGTTGGTTGTTAATGTTTTATAACTTAAAAAACTATAATAAACATTAGTTAATTACTATACATATATGCCTTTAAAAACATTCAAATAGTCCGAAATGGGCTCTCAATTACAGTATCAATTATAATAAATAATTTAAAACATATTTTTTTGAATAAATAAAACTTTAATATCTTTGCTTGAGATTGTGTGCATGTGTATTCAGTACAATAATTTGTTTAAAATTTTAGAAATTATAAAGACAAAATTGTGGTAAATGTTTTTTCTATGCTTTCGTTATTTAAAACCTATCCTTAAAAAGGCAACTGTCATTTGCTTTTGATTAATTTATTTTTAATGATTTATTATGATTATTAATGGATTAATAAATACAATTTTTGTGCGAACAGTTAAAGCGTTGACTTCTATACTTATTGGAAAAGGTAAGTAAACTGGTCCCAACTATCGATTTGTCAGAACCCCAAGAATACCCCAAAAACCAAATTTTCTTCACAAATGGGATCTACTAATCGATTTTTTAGCCTCATTAGATGTCAAGGTAAGTAAATTGCTACTATTGCTTGGTCATAACCTGAATACCATAAAAACCTAATTTTTTTCCTTTAAAATCCCTTTCTCCACAAATGAGATCTACTAATCGATTCTTTAGTTTCATTAGATGTCACTTCAGGATTAATAGAAATAGCAGCTGATTCACCTGCGAGGCATATTGTAAGATAAAATAAATGCACACTTTTAAAATTAAAGTTTATTAATTGTTTTTTTAATTTTAATTTCTTCATTAGTTTCATTAGATGTCACCACCAATTCTATTTCAGAATAAATATATATAGAACAGCTTATTCACCGGCAAGGTATGTATATTGTGATATAAAATAAATTCATCCTCTTAAAATTTTAATTTACCAATTGGATTCTTAATTTTAATTTCATCCTCATTAATATAATTTTTAACCCCCGACGCAAAAAGAGGGGTGTTATAAGTTTGACGTGTCTGTCTGTTTGTCTGTCTGTCTGTCTGTCTATGGCATCGTAGCTCCCGAACGCATGCAGTGATTTCAATTTAGTTTTTTTGTATTAAAGGTGAATTATGTGCGAGTGTTGTTAGACATGTTTGATGAAAATCGGTTGAGCCGTTTAAAAGTTGTGGGGAGTAAAAGTGGGGAGAAAAACATCAACTTTGTCCGATTGGCTTAAAATTTGGTCCTATTGTAGCTGACGACGTCACTGATTCGAATCTGAGGTTATTTTTGCTCTATCTCTTCTCGTTTAGAAGTAATGGCCATTTGAAGTTAAAAACATAAACTTTGTCCGATTGGCTTAAAATTTGGTCCTATTGAAGCTGACGACGCCACTGATTCGAATTTGAGGTTATTTTTAACCCCCGACGCAAAAAGAGGGGTGTTATAAGTTTGACGTGTCTGTCTGTTTGTCTGTCTGTCTATGGCATCGTAGCTCCCAAACGTATGCAGTGATTTCAATTTAGTTTTTTTTGTATTAAAGGTGAATTATGTGCGAGTGTTGTTAGACATGTTTGATGAAAATCGGTTGAGCCGTTTAAAAGTTGTGGGGAGTGAAATTGGCAAGAAAAACATCAACTTTGTCCGATTGGCTTAAAATTTGGTCCTATTGAAGCTGACGACGCCACTGATTCGAATTTGAGGTTATTTTTAACCCCCGACGCAAAAAGAGGGGTGTTATAAGTTTGACGTGTCTGTCTGTTTGTCTGTCTGTCTATGGCATCGTAGCTCCCGAACGCATGCAGTGATTTCAATTTAGTTTTTTTTGTATTAAAGGTGACTTATGTGCAAGTGTTCCTAGACATGTATGATGAAAATCGGTTGAGCCGTTTAAAAGTTGTGGGGAGTGAAAGTGGGGAGAATGCGTAAAAAAAAAGCAAACAAGCTTGACCTTAAATGTAATCTATACCTTAACAAGAATCTAAATTATAGTAAGTATATTATAATATACTAAAGTCTAGCTTAACCTAACCTATCTATAAAAAGTATGAAAAAAAAAATTAAATTAAAAATTTAAAAAACCCCCGAACTTAAGTAATTTTCATTTAAAAAGTGAAAAATAATAAAAGAAACTTAATGTTAAAGTACCTAAGAATCTATTAATAATTCTAAAAAAATACGTCGCGTTGGGGGACCGCTCCTAAACTAACAATTTAAATACAAATAGTCTAATTAAGCAACAAAGATTAACTTAAAAACAAAATTAAGAAAATACTTCAAAAACTTTCATAGAATCACTTCAAAAAATTTGCATGTAAGATACGACCGTCAACGACGTCTGCCCTCGCGTGTCCCCCAACGCGACGTATTTTTTTAGAATTATTAATAGGTTCTTAGGTACTTTAACATTAAGTTTCTTTTATTATTTTTTACTTTTTAAATGAAAATTACTTAAGTTCGGGGGTTTTTTAAATTTTTAATTTAATTTTTTTTCTAACAATACATCGCCGTGGAGCTCCTTTAGTAAAAAGAGTCTACTTTTTGTTTAAAGTGTTTTTTAACATAGCTACATGGGGACCAAGAAATCAAAATCATTAAAAAATCCTTTGTTTTAATTTTTCAATATTTAACTAGAAAATGCGTTAATTATATAAATAAGTATTCAATTATTGTATTATATTTAAAATTCTCGAGTCACAATGTTAGTTACCATACTCCTCCGAAACAGCTGTGGGGGGGTTCGGACCCCCCTTCGGGATCAGAAAACCCTAATAAAAATATTTTTCACAATTATAAAAGATGGATTTCTCTGGACCCCCCCTTATTAAAATCCTGGATCTGCTCCTGCCCCTAAGTGATAAGGGCTGTCCACCCCTAACATTTTATACCCTGGTACAAAGAGTATATTAAGTTTGTGCAAGCCAAAAATGTATGTAACATATAGAAGGAGTCGTCGGAGATACCCCAAAGTTACCTAAAATATGATCAGGGTGAATAGAGAAGTCGATATACCCATGTCCGTCAGTCCGTCTGTCCGTTTAAACGCCTAGATCTCAGAGATGGTAAGAGCTGGAGTAACCAAACTTTCACATTAGATCCCATATTATTCCATAGGAGACAAGTTTATTTTATTTTTTTAATATCGGGGTTCCCATAGGGGTGTTTCAGACGACCTCGAAAGAAAAATAAAAGTTTTAGTTGAATAATTCGTTTGTTTATGAAGATATCGTAACCAAATTTGGCATTCGAACGTTTTTTATAGTTTTCAAGCAGTGTACCCAGTTTGACTAAAATCGGTTGAATATATATTATAGCTCGCTTAGGGCCGAAATAACTTTTTAAACCCTGTACTGTATGGTACAAAGGGTCGTTTTTTAAGTTTTGGACAACTTTTTTTTTTAGTGTTACTGTCTTAATTAATGATATATATAATTTTAAGGAATAAATTATAAAAATTAGAGTAGGATAGTAGACTGAAAAATTTTTTTTTCTTAATTTCCTCCCTTAAGTTTGTAAATTAGGCTACATAAAATGTATGCAAAATTTGGTTTATATTGGTTCAGCGTTTTTCGAGATAATAGGTCATTTGCCCTCCATAAGAAATACATGGGAACTCGGCTGAGGTCCTTACCCCCTTTAAAAAAATATCATATTTAAGTTTTCAAAAGGTTCATACATTATTTTGAAAAAAAATTTTATGTCCAATAATAAATATTCGAGAAAAAAAAATTTTTTTTAAAGCTAATCAATTGAATTTTTATTAACATTGTTTAAAGAGGATAAAAACACGTTTTAAAGGAGGTAAGGAACTCAGAGTTGACAAAAAAAACTTTTTATCATCTCCTTTCTTCTCATTTCTTTTAAGAAACAAATAAATTTCATATTTTGTTATAATGAAATATTTTTAATTCTATTTAAAGAAAATGTAAGTTTAAAAACATAAAAAAATTTTCAAATAGACTTCTTCTTAGGACCGAAAAAAATTGTTTGCAAAAGCTCCGTACATAATTTAGTCACGATAAAAGATAGTTCTTTTTTTTAAATTAAGTTTTAACTGAGATTTTTTATCTATTATTCCTTTTGCAAATAACGAGAAGTTTCTGAAAAAAATACATAATGGATAAAACTTTAAGGAATCGTTAGGAACCTTGTTCTAAGTCTAAAGCGTGGCACTTCCACCTGACAATATATAGAATGTTGAAAGGGTTTTTGCATGATATATTTTTTTCAATCAAATTTTAGATCGATATTGTTTAAAATAAAATTATCTTTCAAACTAGATTTAATTCAAGGTTGTAGGTTAAGTGGTTCTAGCAAAATGCCTATTTAAAGTTATTAATTGGAAATTGTGTTTTTCGAATAAATTGCAAATACCTCAAAACAGGCCGGTTTTTTTGACCTATATATTTTTCAAAACAGAACAATGTCCCTAACGATCCTAGAAGGATTCATACATTAAGTATTTTTTTTTCAATAATTGTCTTTCTTGTGCCTTCGATTACTGTACTAAAAGTGATTTTAAAGAACTTATTATTAAAAAATTCGTGACAAACATAAAATGTAAATATACAAAAGATTCTAGTGCTCATAATGGAGTTTTTTGGACTTTGAATTCGGATTAAGCGATCAAAAAAAAAATATAATAAATATGGTCTGAGACCCCCGGATTCGAATAAAATTTTGTATTAGGTTTTTTGAGGTTATGTCAGAACCCTGACGTGCTGGGGTTTTTGCACCTCGGATCCGGATTCAGCGGCCAAAAAAAACATAAAGTAAACATGGTCTGACCTCCAGACCCCAAAAAAAATTTTTTTATGTGGCTGTGTTATTAATAACTAATAGGTGCAACAATATCAATGAAGCAATATAGCAATATTTCTTTAACCAACTTGACGATTTGAGCAATTTAAATTTATTGATATAAATTAATAAATAGTTAAGGAAACCTGAAAGTTTTGTGATCTCTACGACTTATGTATAATTTAATTAATTAACGTATTTGTTTTTTCATATACCTAAAAACATCACTTTTTATTTTTTTATAGAATATATTAAAAATAAATTAAATATAATGACGAAAATGAATGCATTTTTAAAATTAAACCAAAAAAAAAAATTGTTTTGAAACAAGTCTATAAGTCTAAAGTGGGTAAGTAATTTCTGAACGTTGCAGCTGATATCACAGTGTAAACAGGCTATTGATTGCCTATTAACGCTCGACAAATGATATCGATAATATTTGCGTAGCGCCAGACAATTCACAATAACACTAGTCGACGATGAAAAATCTCCAGAGATGAGACTTATATTTTATGTTAGGGCAATGTTTCAGCATTCAAAATCCGTATTTTTATTATCCTCTTATACCCTGTTTTTTTTCTAGGACTATTTTAGTGAAAAAGGACCTTTTTCAAAAAACAGTTTCACATATGATGTCATAAAATCTGTACTGATTCGAATTTTTTCAAACTTTTTTTTCCTGAAAAGTAAAATAAAGTATCTTTCCATAGTGTCCCAAATCATAAAAATCGGTTGTCTAAAGAAAAAACTACAGCCGAAACTGTGTGCCCGAAATGCCAAAAAACACAGCATTTTGGTGACTTTTTCTACAAAAAAAGCCATTTATTTTAGAAAAAGTCTTTGACACCTGAAAATTTTATTATTTTAAGTTATTGGTCATGATATGTAGATGCGATTTCTATATAATTTTATCTTTTTATGATTAAAGATGACCGACTTATTGCATTTTTGGTAAAATTAGAAGAAAAAAATTTTATTTCGGAAATTTTTTTTTTCATCTCTTTTAACTGCATTTAACCTTTGAAAAATGGTTCACTCTTCAATAATTAAATATTTTTTGAAAGTAGATGTTAGTAGCTTTCAAATAAGCAATTTTCGAAGAATTCGAGCAGCCTATTGAACATTTCTAGCTGAATCCATAATGAAGAGTACATGAAAAATTATGATTTTCCCAAATAAATACAGTATTTTTTCATTATAATGGTGCTTACGTTGACAATATTAGACTTTTATATTTACCTACATCAAAATCAGCTGCATAGCAACAGAGCTTATTAATGTTGACCATATATGGACTTGTCAAAGTGGGCAAATAATGCCGGGAACTTATTGTACAGACAACCGATGATTTGGAGAGACCCTATAAATCACGAAAACAACTGCTACATTTGTTTAACGACGATCAATAGAGGTCATGGCGCAAAGAAAATTGTGAAGTATGCTAAGGTTAATTCTGTAACGATGCCAATCAAAACTTCTGATTTGCCTCGCCAATCATCAGTACAAAATGCGGATTACGATGAAACAGAAATTGACGAATTTGTAATGCCTCATGAGTCACATCCACGAAAATTAAATCAAAGTGAAAAAAATGATCTTGTTCGCGATTTATATTTGACAAAAGAAAAATCTGAACTCTTAATATCTCGACTGAAGAAGTTTGAATTTGTTGACAAAGGTATGTTTTTATAAATTTGTGCACTGCACACTGTAGGTAAATCATAAAAAAAAATTAAGGAAGGAATATTTGTTGGTCCTCAAATTCATAAAACAATGAAAAACAACGACTTTAGAAAAACGTTAGCACCTGACGAAATGCTAAATTTATTGTTGATGAAATGCTTCATTGGTATGAGAAAATTGGCTCAACATTAAGTTTAAAAATGCATTTTTGAAATCGCATTTTCAACATTTTCCTGAAAATTTGGGTGCGATGAGCGATCAACACGGTGAAAGATTTCATAAGGATATAAAAAATATGGAAGATAGATTCAGTGGTTGTTTTACACAAAAAATGCTGGGTGAATATTTCTGGTTTTTGATTCGAGAATCTGATAAAAAACTAAAAAGGATGAAAACATTTAAGCATTTTTAGTAAATTTTTTTTTTTAAGATTCTTATTGATAGATTTGTAACCATTATATGAATTAAAAAATTATGCTGTGAATCCCCAATTAGTGTTTTATTAAAGCACCATTATAATGAAAAAATACTGTATTTATTTGGGAAAATCATCATTTTTCGTGTACTCTTCATTATGGATTCGGCTAGAAATGTTCAATGGGCTGCTCGAATTCTTCGAAAATTGCTTATTTGAAAGCTACTAACATCTACTTTCAAAAAAATATTTAATTATTGAAGAGTGAACCATTTTTCAATGGTTAAATGCAGTTAAAAGAGACGAAAAAAAAAATTCCCGAAATAAAATTTTTTTTTCTAATTTTACTAAAAATGCAATAAGTCGGTCATCTTTAATCATAAAAAGATAAAATTATATAGAAATCGCATCTACATATCATGACCAATAACTTAAAATAATAAAATTTTCAGGTGTCAAAGACTTTTTCTAAAATAAATGGCTTTTTTTGTAGAAAAAGTCACCAAAATGCTGTGTTTTTTGGCATTTCGGGCACACAGTTTCGGCTGTAGTTTTTTCTTTAGACAACCGATTTTTATGATTTGGGACACTATGGAAAGATACTTTATTTTACTTTTCAGGAAAAAAAAAGTTTGAAAAAATTCGAATCAGTACAGATTTTATGACATCATATGTGAAACTGTTTTTTGAAAAAGGTCCTTTTTCACTAAAATAGTCCTAGAAAAAAAACAGGGTATAAGAGGATAATAAAAAATACGGATTTGGAATGCTGAAACATTGCCCTAACCTAAAATATAAGTCTCATCTCTGGAGAAAAAAAGTGTGAAATTTGTCGACTAGTGTAATTATCGTTAAATCAAGTAGCTTTATCATATCATTTTATTTAGTCATATGTAAACAATTAACACTATAGCAAGTGACTATATATATAAATAAATACGTGTAAATGTTTATACATTAATATTTTGAGCAGTGTTTTAATAAATTATATTCAATGACTCCTTTTCTTTGACGTGTTTTTTGTCGTTTATTGTGAGTCAACATCTTTTTGACTAACCCAAACAATATCAATTAACAATGGAAACAACTGTGCAACCACCCACTCTATAAACACGGGTAAACAAGCCAATTGATTGATTGTAGTCTTAGTGCTGACGACCCAGTCAAGTACACCCGAGAGCTGCCTTCGACGTTTTAGATATAGTAGGTATAGCTATGGAAGATATCGGGCCGCACATTGGAGGTTATACGAATATGCGAAGCTCAAAGTCGTTGACAGTTGCAAAAAGCAGAAAAAACTAAAACTAATAACCGAATAAAGTAACAGAAAAACCCACTAACCTCTTTCAAGTAATTCAGTCAAGTCGTGAGACATGAAATTTATTGAAAATCAATGTTAGGCGCAACAAACGCAAAAATAAACCAAAGCCTTGCAAAGTTAGGTATACCGGTGTAGTACATGCGAGTTTGTGTATATAATACAGTAGTCTTTAAATAAACAAAACACTCGGAAATATAATAGAAAATTTTGGTTCTCAAGTTTCACGTTTTTATTTCAAACAAATCGATGAATGCGGCTTTAAACTTTTTAGTAGAAGAAAATAAGATTTTCCTAATTACACATCAAAGCAATTTGCATTTAAAAAAGTTCAAATATTTTATTATACTCAATTTTGACTTTTATTAATAGATATTAAACTACAATTGTTTAAATCCCAATTTATAATTTTTCGCTTTAATATAAGAGTTTATTTATTAATAAATTAGAGTTCAAATATCAACCCATACTGCGATATCTACAAAATAGTGTTTCGTAGATAGAAAAACTTTTGAAATCGTTGGAACTTAAATCTAAATGCGTATTATCATAAAAGGGTCACATATCGCTATCATGTCACGATTAAACATATTTCAAAAGTTTAAAGAACAGTTTTAAAATCTATAAGGTTTATCAACATAATTTGTTGATAGGTTCTGAAATATTGTAAAGGTTTACAAAAGGATATTTTTTTAAAAAGTCTACAAATAGAGGCAGGGCCGTATCTGGGTCCCGGGGGAAATCTCGGATCCGGGCCCCATCAATTTATATTACTTCATGAAAATACGTATAATTGTTGAAAAGTGTGAGATCAACATAAAAAAATATTTAAAAAGGATTTCTATAATCATATCATAATAATGCATTTCATAAAACTGGAGATATAAAAAAACGCAATTCAAAGAAGTTTGAATTTTTTATTCACTTAGCCTTACACATGTTTCACAATAACCGTCAAGATGTTTAGTATTTCGCTTTCCGTGCTTTAGCTAAGGCGAAAGCTTTTGTAATATTATAAAAGACAAGTTTTCTTGCTAACTTAGATTCCAAATACAAAGTTGCCAATCCTGAGACTCGATTCTGAGTTGAACAAGAACGATGAAAGTTTTTTATTTTTGATAATACACTGAACGATCTTTCGGCGCTGGCAACTGATACTGGCAAAGTGCAGAATATTCTCAAAGCAATGCAGATGTTTGGAAATAGAGTATCCAAATTTTTAGCGGTACTGGCATTTAACAAGCCTTATGGGGGCATACAAAATTCCCAATTTTCATACAAAAAAGTATGTTACAGAGCTCTGGTAGAATGATAATTTACTATATTTTTTTAAGCAAAAAACTTCCCGAATGTCTCTCGAGTCCGGGCCCCTCCGAGAGCTCCGGGGAAAAGATTTCAAGATACCATTTTTTTTTATTCTCAAAAAAATTAGACGCATAAATTGTGTGATATTTGTATAAAATAAATAGATCAGTCTTCTAGCCTTCCTACTAAGATATAACTAGCAATTTTAAAACCCATGAAAATTAAATTAATTAAATTCTACGGGTTTATATTGCAATCAAATTCGGATATTTCCTACGCAATCAATAGGTTTATTTGAGGTATTCTCAAAAACCCTAATGGGATCTATATAATATAACTCAGATATCGATTATACCTTACATATTAGGGATTCAAGAAGACGCTGGTAAAGACTCAAAAATGGGATGAAGCTTTTTGTTCGCAGTAGTTGATGAACTTGGATACTGCCTAGGTAAGTTTTAAAGAAATTAACCAGATCATACGTGAATAGGTTTTG
>JBAMAX010004516.1:0-26726 GCA_037043745.1 Chymomyza amoena
TCAATTGTGAAAAATAATTTAAAAAGCTTAAAGTTAAAGTTTCAAATTTTGCTATATCAAATATACCAACTCAAAATTGTTATCTTAATTTAAGAATTTTTTATTTCAGCTTAAGAATTTTTGTAATTATGCTCATTTTTTAATTTTTGTTTAAGGCACTTTAACGTTACTTGAGAATGTAAGGTTTTGTCAATTCCGAAAATAATTTTTTAAAGATTCAAAATCTTTATCTTTTTATTTTATTTTTCCAAATGCATAATTTATTTAAATATATTTATTTTAATCATCTTTAATAGTTTTCGGATATATAATAAAGCTTGTTCTTCTTTTATTCTTCTTTTAAGTTAAGATATACAAAAATAATAATAATTACAAAATTTTTTTATATTCAATTATGCTATTTAGTTTTATTACATTTTTTCAAAATTATAATTCATCTAATTTCTAAACATATTTATTATTATTTAATTCCTTAAGCGTAAATCAATATCAATCTTTATAAGTTCTTTAGGTTTTCAATTTATATTCTTATTCTTAATTCAATAATTTAAATCTGATTTTAAGATATTTCTGGATCATTTCAAAAAATTTATTTTTAATTAAAATTTTTTTAAGAGTTATTTGCCTATTTATAAGAATTAAAATCAATGACGCTAAAATCATATAATTTTAATTATTGGGTAATCTTCAGCATTTTACTTAAATTTTTTGTTCGAATTTTGGGTCTTCTTTAGATTTTGAGTCTATATTTTTATTCTTAATTCAATAATTAAATAAGAGATCAACATATTTTTGGCTCATTTTAAAAAACTATTTTATTATTAGCTTTTTTGTAGCTTTGACGATCTCTGAAATACGTACGAGTTATAATACCATATTGATATACGTAGTTTTCTAAATTTAATAACTAAAATCTATTTTCAAGATTAATTTGTGTTATTTTCAAAGTTTTTGGTCTTTAGATTGAAAATAAATATTGCAAAAATCGTAATTACAGATGTCAGTTTTAAGCCAGTGAAGTTTTAACGATATCTAAGATTGAAGGATCCCTTTGAATGATGATGATGATATGATGAAATTTCAATATAATTTACTATATTCATTTAATTAAATCAAAATTTCTTTTAAGAAATAAAATCAAGAATGCAAAAATCGTAATTGAAGGAATACATTTTTAAGCTTTTACGATCTTAGACATCGAATTGTGAACAAATTTGGATATTTTTTTTAAACTATTAAATTTAAATCTAATTTTGGATAATTTTTTTTCATATTTACTATACTATGGTCTTACTTTTAATAACTAAAATCAAGCATTTACGATATTAGTGATCAAATTGGATACATTATAAAAATGTTAATATATCTTTCGAATTAAATAATTTAAATCGTTTTTCAAGATTTTTTCTTGTCATATTTTAATAAATCTTCGTTCAACAAATTTCCTAAATCTAATATCAAGATTTTTTCTTTGTCCTATTTTGAGAAACTTTGATCTTACTTTTAAGAACTAAAATCAAGAACGCAAAAATCGTAATTGGAGGTAAACATTTTTTGTCAGCACAGCTTTTATGATCTTAAAGAAGAGAATTGTGCATATGGACGCCTTGTGAAAAATTTTGATATATTTTTTTTAAACCAAAAATTTAAATCTAATTTCAGATAATTTTTTGTCATATTTTAAGAAAACTTGGTTCTTAGTCAAATCAACGATCTCTGTATTATCGTTATTAAATTTATCAGTAACTTTAACGATCTTTGATGCTACGATAGCATTTTGATATTAAAAACTTATGTTCTGCCACAAATGTAATATACCCTCTTGTTTGTAGTGTATCAAAATTAGTATAAATAAAATATTAAATTTGATCATAAATTATGTTCAAAGGCGTTTGAGTCGGTCTAAAAGTTGTTTTAAACAACGCCGCCTATGAAGCGTCCCAAAAACAAAAGTCATTTTGTTAAATATTTCTTCCAAAATCAATCGCAAACATTTGCATCTCTTCTATTAGTGACTGCTGTTTATCTGGTTTAATAATCGATAATTTTATGGCTTTCAGTTGTTGGTTGTATCCATTCGGTGATGTTTTGATTAATATTTAAAAAGCGTAACAATTTGAATTGTTATGGCTTATAGACCGACCGATCGACCATTAACAGAGCTGCTCGATTTAAGCCAAAAAAAAAAACTATTGTTAACAGGCATTTGCCATGCAGATGAGATCATTTATGAAACGCGTAATGAAATAAAAACTAATAAAAATTTAATTAAAGCCAATTATAAATTAGCGCGTTTTGATTTTGGGAGCGGATGAAGCCAATTTCAAGGGCGCAAAATATTTCCGAACTGAGAATTTCTTCTTAAGCATTTAAAAGCTTATTTTTGATAAGATTATTTTTCTAGAGCAGATTTTTTCCCAAAGTGCTTAATTTATTTGTCTACATAAATGCTTGAAAAACATGATCGTAAAAGCTTCTGAGTTGAATTACGATTTCGGCATTAATGATTTTACTCAGAACCAAGTTTCCTTAAAGTATGACAAAAAAAAAAAGATCTTCAAAATATATCAACATTTTTTTCACAACGATTAAGTGTGGTTGAAATATTCCTAGTTCATTTTTTAACCTGAAACTGGATAATGGAATATAAGCTTGCGATTTCTTCTTTAATTTTTTTTAAATTGTTTTGAATTAAATTTTAAAGACTTTGCCTACTAATAACAATTCTAGGGTAATCCGAAAAAGGTAAAATATCACCCAAGGCTAATTGTGCCGTGCCCATGCCAAATACAAAATTTTTACGTTAAAACTTACTGAAGTAAAACGCTAAACTGATTGGTTTTTAAAACAATTTTTATTTATCCAAAAGCTCTTTAAGAAAAAACCACAGAAAAAAACACCCTTTGATTAGCTGTACATGCTAGATAGAAAAATACTTCTGAACTAATTTTATATGATAGTAAATTAAGATATACTAATAAGAGTTGGGAGGGTAGAGGATGACTTTAGCCTCACCGAAAAAGATGCTGCAGATCTAGCAAAGGACATGCCTAGGGATGAAATGCTAGCTAAGTACAGGTTCAATCAAAATTTTGATACCAAACTCAACACAAAAGAGGCTGGGACCTCTCAAATCCAACAAAAATTGTTCGCTGGTGTTGCACTCTTCCTGTTTCTTCAGAATAAATGGTCTGAATTCTGAATTCTGCTTGTCAGAAGTGTTCCACTGGAATGGAAAAGGGTTGAGTTTTTTAGGCTGCCCATCTATAATTGAGATCATCCAGACACCTTGAATTCCATTGCGTTGCCTAATTGTGGAAAACAAGAAAGAAATATAAAAAAGGGGAGAATGTGGTAAGCAGGGTCAAAACGGTGGGTATTTCGAGTCACTTAAGTCCCCTCTCTTGCGGCAGTTCATTCTATGAAACCACATACAATAAAGTGGTACACAGACGGTTCACTCACTGATCAAGGAAGTGGCCTGGGGATAGTAGTATCCAGGACCAAATATTACGAACCTCTCTAGAAAGACACACCAGCATTTTCCAAGCTGAAGTCTGTGCTATTGGAAGATGTGCAGAATTCAATCTGCAAAAGAACTAACATGACAAGGATATTTCCAACCTCTCTGATAATCAAGTAAAGATAAACCCATTAAGCAAAGCCAAAATCACATCAAGGCTGGTGAAAGAAGTGAGAGCATCACTGGACAAATTAGGATACAGGAATAAGCTCAAAATAATATGGATTTATGGATATAACAACATTCCTGGAAATGAATCAGATAATCAGATAATAACTTGCAAGGACTGATGCAGAAACACCGCTAATCGCAACTAAACCACACTGTGGAGTTGGTAACCACATGGTACGGGACCTTCTGAGAATAGAGGAGAATAACAAACGACTACTTCACTGGGTCGCACAGATACCAGGGCTTAAACAGACAAAAACCCTTCTCTCCAACTACAATCGTAAGAGGTTTAATGTTCATGATAACTCACGGGAAGAGCACCATGAGAATCCTGACGAGCCTTCTGAGAGGACATTGTAGGTTTCGCAGACACTTAAATAAAATTGGCATAGGGGATAGTGGGCTATGTCGCTTCTGTAGCATGGAGGAAGAAACTTCATCGCATGTCTTATCTCGCCGGTAAAAGAAACGAGCTCCTGGCCATGTATGTTCTCCCACCGGAGTTAGTTGTTACCATAAGTCCAAACAAAATACTGCAGTACATACAGGTCTTAGAGCTTTGAGTAGAGCTCTGAGCCATGAAGGGGGTACAATAGATCCACTTGGGTCGCAGTGGCGTAAAATATCATTTAAAGCATCACCAAAAATTCAAATTACATTGATCTTGAAGCTTAGCGATATTGTGTTGGGTCGTTCATGAACAAACTCACTTAAAAGAACGAAATGAAGAAGTTCTTTTTTAGTTACTTGTTCTTTGTTCGTTCTTATATTATTCCTATACAGCTGTTTATTCTTTGACTATTCCTTACTATTCTGATTTGTACTTTGCATCTGGTTTGATCTGTTTTTTTTAGTATGGCCACATTTTCCAACTCCATTACTGATTTTATTGGGCATTGCCTTTATATTTTAAATATATTATATAAAATGTCTCTTAAAAGTAAATATAGCACATTATGGAATAACTTTGATGCAAACAGGGCTAAAACCTTGTTTTTTTAGACAATTAAAATTAATTTCTATTTAATTTTTTGCAACATATGATTAAGAAACAAAAACTGGCATACAAACGAACAACTGACAACCAGAAGATGATTAGAAGTGATGAAATATGTTCCATGCTAGATAGTTATATATAATATAATAATAAAATAAACAGCAACAATCAAATAATAAAAATCGAAGAATAAATACTGCAAAGGGGGAAATCTTCAGAAAGACACCCGGGGAGGGTAGTGTCGGATTCGCATTCTGCGCCTACCGACTAAAAACGCCCTCCTTTTTGGTTGCAAATCTTTACGGTTCTAAACCTTAGTGTGACAGTGGTACCACCAGAGAGGAGGATACTGGGGTATTGACGCTAAAGCGAAGCAAGTGGATTATTGTGTATGAGGGGGTGCGTGACGCGTTATATATTAGAAATAGAAAGCTTCAAGCAACATAGTACCTGAAAATACAATTGAAGAGATTAAAGACGCACTTGAGCAAATTAAAGTTCCTACAAACGAGCAGCAGGAGCTGCCAAACACAACGGCAGCAAGTAATGATGAAGTTGCAGACTTGGAGCAGTTCTCCAAAGCATGCAAATTACTCGAAACGAAGGACTCGCCTGATGCAACACAGCAAGAGCTGTCAAACAAAATACTACCAAGTAATGACCCTAAACTATGCGACATAAAGCACTTGGCTGCTCCAGCACAACAACGCAGCGAAATTGATACAAAAACCTATTGCCCCCCTGTGCCAACCGAGCGTAGCTCCACCACACTTCAGCCTTTGGCTATATCAAACACTGTAGACGATGCTAGCAGCATTATATCTGATAGCATGGAGAATGGCTATGCTAGTGATGACTCTTTCAAAACTTTTTATACCGACACTGATATACAACAAATCTGGAAACGCTTTAAAGTCCAAAAGGCGCAAAAGAAGTTCGCAAACAAGCGTATACATATCTATAACTGGCGTTGTATTGGCTGGCTTAGGAATCGCTCATTGCCGAAGCGTGCTGCAAAATCTATTAAGAAACCCAACTTGGAGGACGTTGACGAAGATGTTGACGATTTGGATACTTTGTCAGCTGGCGAAAAGCTCCTTTATGAAGCTCATTTGGCAGAAGAGAAGAAGGTGAGTACTGCTGAGTTTATCAGAAATAAATACGAACTGATTATATTTGCAAATTTATTGCAGTTGGCTGAATTTTCGAAAAACTGTGAAAATCAGGTAAGTTTAGCTGAAGTCGATCGCCTCTCGGGAACTGACTGCTAGGAAAGATGGTTTAGGAAATGCATTTAAGTTTGAATATTTTGTTGTTTTCGGGTAAAAAGAAGTTTTAGACAATTAAAATTAATTTCTATTTAATTTTTTGCAACATATGATTAAGAAACAAAAACTGGCATACAAACGAACAACTGACAACCAGCAGATGAATAGAAGTGATGACATATGTTCCATGCTAGATAGTTATATATAATATAATAATAAAATAAACAGCAACAATCAAATATTAAAAATCAAAGAATAAATACTGCAAACCAAAAACTGCCACTACTTAAGCATAAATGCACTTAAACCAGTTATGAATTATAAGCTTTCTATTTATTTTAAATGGCAAAAGTATGCAACAACATTTTGTTAGTGTATAAATGATTCTAATTGTAGATAATGTTGTGGCGGTAAGTATAAAAAATACCAAATACGGCTAGCTCGGCTTGAACTGTAGGGACTGTTTTAGCCAGATCTAAAGATTTGAGTATTCAGCGCAATATTTCTAAGAGCTTTAGCTTTCTGCTTTCAATAATTTTAGCTCAACTTTCGCTAGAAATTCTTTTTTGATTGATGATTTTCATTTTTAAAAGTTCTTACTCACGCTCCACATTAAAAACATAAAGCCCAAACATTTTTAATGCACTTTACTCCATATATGTAAGTAAGTGCAGTGTAGAGAGATTCGATTCCCAGTTCCCATAGCTGGCGCTGACAAAGCTTTCTAAGCGCAACATGAACTCAAAAACCTCAAAAGATTTACACCTCATTATTATTGCCACACAAATCAAAATGCCTCAGATCTTGAACTTCTTTCGGCGTACCTGACATACAGATAAAGATACAGATACAAGATACAAAGATACACCAGCCAGACAAGCCCTGACCATTAGTTTTCAGTCAGCACAGTGGCAGTGGCTTTTAATGCAACACAACGCAACGCACCAGCGAGGCATATCTAAGCACGGCGAAGCAGCAGCTGAGGTACCCAGAGAGGCGGCGTCTGCTTTCACCGGCGGCGGGTTCTCCAAAAAATTGTGCCCGAAGAAGCTACAAATGTCAACACCATCAACGACAACGACACCGCCACCGACTGCAGACGGCATCACGTACGATGTACGACTCACGACGCAAAACGCCCGCCGCGCCCAGCCTTGACCTACAGCACTGGTTTTGGGTTTGGGCTGATGCCGCCCGTGAAATGTGGTTGGAAGTGGAACCGTCGACGCGTCGTCATCGTCCGAATCGTTGGATTCGTCAGCGTTTGTGGCGATTTTAAAATAGATAGCAGTGTGTTTATATTCCTATAACGAAGCTTGCATACTCTTTATGAGCACATCAAATTTTGACTACACTGACTGACGGCCAAAAGTTTTCACACACTTGATTTTGAAACATCTCAACCAAACACTTCTTGATAGCGCTGGAAGTAACAACAAAGTTATAGCGATGCAACGCTATTTTTTTATTTTTTCCGATCATCGATCATCGTTATTTCGATTTTTGATGCTGGCACAACTTCTTGTTGTTCTTCTTTTTGTTCTTGTTCACCTGTAAGTCTGAGCCCTGGTTTTATTTCAATAGAATTACGTTGGACCAATCTTGTTGCTACAGTCAACAAATACTGATCATCTTTAAAAGATCTTAAAATAAATATCCGACTGCTTATCGCAGATTGACGTAGATTGTTTAGATAAAAATTGTTATATCTTTACACTGTCTTACAAAAGTTTCAGCACAGTTGAACAATAAGCTACAAAAATTGATAAGGTAATGCAAGCTAAATGGTTGCTTCAAGCACAGTGGATTAAAAACTTATAAGCTCAGGAGCAGCTTCTAGGAATTTTGAAAAACTCATAACTGAACTCGAAAAGTCTAAAAATATTTTATATCCCTAGTGGCTTTTTTTTGGAAAATATAACGTGTTTTTTTCTAATTTTTATGTTTTGTAATGCTTTATTTTTGTTCAAATAATTCTTAAAATAGTTTTTGTAGGATTAAAGAACATAATTTAAAGAAATATTTAAGAACTCATAACTGGAATCGAAAAGTCGAAAAGATTTGTACATTCCAAGTGGCTTTTAATAGAAAATTATGCAAATTTGTTTTTGTTTAAGTTTTTTGTAAATTGTAATTTTTTTAAAGTATTAAAATTTTTATTTAAAAAAAAACAACGAAAAATAATCACTAAACATCTTAAATAACACCCCTCTTTTTGCGTCGGGGTTAAATAGTTTTTCTAATGAATGATTGAAAAACTTAATTTAAAAAAATGTTTATTTTAAAAGATATTTAAGATCTCATAACTGAAATAGAAGAGTTAAAAACATTTGATGTTCCTGGAGACTTATTAAAGTTTTTTATAATAATGCATTATTTTTTTATTTAATTAAGAGAACTCTTAACTGGAATCGAAAACTCGATAAGACTTTATATCATTGTTGGCATTTTGTAGAAAAATTTTTTTTTTTTTATAAATTTGTTATGTCGAAAAATAAATAACTTTATATCTTATAATAATCTCAAAAGTCTATAAATTATTTTTTTGAAGAATTTTTTATTTAGCTCTTAGTGCATAAAATTGAGACTACAGTTTGATTGGATTCAGTTTGGAGAACCGGTTGAAGAATAACACTGAATCAAAATTCACAACAAATACCAAATATATTTTTATAAAGCACATATATTTTTTTAAATTAAAATATTTTTAGTAAAAGTAAATGCATTTTTTTTTTATATGTAGCTATGAAAGAATTATTTTTTATTACTTAAACGAAGTATACTAACAATGTTGTGTGGACTGCTCAGCTGTTTTGTGACGTCACAAGCTCGTCCATGCTGATAAACCTCATAAGGCAAAATAAAATTTGTTTTTAATAAAATTTAAGCCAAGCTGCACCAAAAACTGGCTTAAAATTTGTCAAAATCTTTAAAAATTTATTGGCAATTTTTTTATTTTATGTGTTAATTTTAGATTTAATATAATTTTATTTAGTTTATAATAAATATTTTTTAATACAAGTAGTACAATCATTATGTTCGCATTTCATAAAATAAGTTACAAAATTGTGTAAATCATTTAAAAAAAAAAACGTATAAAAATTTTCCAATATCGAGGTCTTTCAAAAATTCACATAAAAAAAACCCGAAGATGTCAAATTAAGAAATCTGGTTTTCCAATCAATTCGATCGATTCCCATTGAGTTTTTTCATTATCTCTAAAGAAAAATCGCGTTTTATTGATCTGTTTTAGATTATCCATTTCAAAAATACGGAAATATCTTACCCGCCCGATGATGCTGCTATCGCAAGGTACGTTTCTATCTAACTATCGTGTATATAGTACAATCTTAATGGAAAATTAACTAAAATTATCAAAAATCTTAGAGAAATGTAAGATGCGAGACACTACAAATTTATTTCCTATAATTTCAGTGTCTCTATAAATTAAGATTATTTGCAGTGTGATTATTTTATATTGGATGGAAAAATATGGCAAAAAAAAATTTGAGTACAACTCGATTTCATTTTGTAATAAAAATATTATACAAAACTATAAAAAAAAAAGATTTTGTATATTTATATTTGTAAAGTCTCTAGTTTAAGATTATGAGCAGTGCGATTATCTCATTTTTGCGATAATCGGAAACATTGGTTCGTATTTGGACACATATTTTGGTTAAGACGAGGATTTTTTTATAAAGAAAGCTTTTGTAATTGGGTCTGGATTTCCGAAAGGGATATCTCTGAAACCCGTTATCACATTTGACAAATGTCCATGGAATTTTTTTCAGTAAGGCCTAACAACTAATCATTGAAAGATTTACACCTCATCATATATACACTGCCCGACAACCGATTAGCACACTCTCTAACCTATCAGTTTAAAGGCAAATAACTCAGAACTCTGAATATGTTTCATGCATATTACTTTTTATTCTATTCTTCATCATTTTTACTCATTCTGAGAATAATCTTGAGTTCTGGAATTGAACCGTTATTTTGTTTTGCTGTTTTCTTTGAAGTGCGACAAAAATGCATGCATTTTTTTGCGACAGCCGATTAGCACATTTTCGCTTTAGTGTCAATTTTTGCGCATAGGTTGCGGTGTCTGACTGATTAAAGTTATTATTTACTTATTGTGATCGATTATCAATAAAATAAAGTAATAATGGGAAAAGCAAAACCGTTGGATGAGTCTGAAAAAGCCAAAATCAAGGCTTACAGGGAGTGTGGTCACTCGATTCTTCAAATATCCAAAAATATTAAACGCAGCCGTAAAGTTATTACCTCATACATAAACAATGAGGATACCTATGGAAAAAACATGAAAGGTCGGCCCTCATCAGTAATAACAGCAGCTGACAAGCGAATTATATTAAGGTACGCATCTAATTCTCACGACTCCGCCGCCAAAATAAAAGAAAAAACTGGTGTTAAAGCGTGCGTTCGGACTGTACAAAGAGTTATATCGAAAGCTGAACATATAAAGCGTCTAAAACTAAAGAAAAAACCACCACTAAACCAACTTCGCAAGATGCAACGGCTCGATTTCTGTCGATCGAATATGACCTGGACCAAGGAGTGGGAGCGTGTAGTCTTTTCGGATGAAAAAAGTTCAATTTGGAGGGTCCTGACGGCTATGCCTACTACTTTCATGATCTCAGAAAGGAAGAGCATACCTTAGATCGGTTGCACAGCCGTGCAGGTGGTGTCATGGTCTGGGGCGCAATTACTTACTTTGGCACCATAGAACTGCAATTTTTAACCAGCCGAATGAATGCCATTGCGTACAAAGGTGTTCTGGAAACGGCTTTTCCTGCAGTCAAGGATATCTTCGGACCCTTGGAATGGAAGTTCCAGCAGGATAACGCACCTATCCACACAGCCAGGATCGTAAAATCCTGGATTGAGGGTCAGAACGTGGAATTGCTAGCATGGCCGCCTTACTCGCCCGACCTGAATATTATAGAAAATGTTTGGGGATGGCTAGCACGCAAGGTGTACGAGTCCGGCAGACAATATTCAACTGAAGCTGAACTCATTGAAGGAATTAAAAGCTCCTGGGAGGCTATTTCACTCGACTACATTAAAAAATTATATGACTCCTTACCAAGTCGGATGTATGAAGTCATACTTAACCGTGGAGGCTCAACACATTATTAAATATTTTACAGAACACATCAAAAATGTTGAAACTAATTTAAAAAAATTATTTGAATGAACTTTGAATCTATTTTTTTTGTTATTTAAAGTTTTCAGTTGACTGTGCTAATCAAATGTCGCAAAAATGAAAGTTAATTTTTTATGTTAAGTTTGATTAAATTCATTTAATATGTTATTAATAAAGTTAATATCATATCTTCCATTTATTCTCGTGTATAATTTTGTATTCTTTTAATGGAAAAAAGATTCAACTTGAAAGTTTTATTCGTTTTCTTGATATTTAGCTCTTAAGACGCGGAGCATAGGGTGTGCTAATCGGTTGTCGGGCAGTGTACAAACAAAAACAAAAATTAAAGAAAATAGATTACGGAATGGAAATTAATTTGAAAATTATTTTTATATTATAGATGGTTTTTAGTTTTTTAGTTTCTGTGACTTTTTTGTTCAATTGTTCATTCGTGTTCTTTGAATATTGGCAATATTTATCGCCATTAGCGAATTTTTCAGCAGATCTGAAGCTAGTCAAAAAATTACGTATAAAAAGGGCATGTTTACGATTTCGAAGGGATTTTATTCAGAGACATGTGTTTAATTTTAGTTAAAAAGTGTAGGGTATATTAAGCAATATCTTTTTGATTGAAGTTTTACGGTATATTAAGCAATACCTTCCAAAATCTTGTAGTTGATGTTGCTTTTATCAAAATCTTTAGGTCGCTCAACTCAAAACAGAAATTTTTATTTTATAAAAGCATTGAAATTAGGGTGCTTATTACAAGTAAATGGGCGAGTTGTTTATACCAATAATGCTAGTAAAAAAAGCAAAAGCTTCTGTGTATAGGGTGTTATTTTACCCTATACACAGACAATATTGGTATCGCAAACTAGCATCGAAATTTGTTACGTGTTGTGAGTTAGAAGGCACATTTGATCATGCTAATTATAAATTACAAAAACAATACTGCAAGAAAATAGCACCCTATAAAGAGACGTATTATTATTATCGTAAGCCAACAGCGAACTTAGCTGACGTGTTCTTAGTAGTATAGTATAAGGCACATTTGATTAATTACATTATTTTATAATTCTTACTCGATCTGGAAAATCATAGACTCGAAATGTTCGTAAAAAAAAATTCCCTTTTACCTTAAATCCCAAAATCAGTTTTAAACAATTTTTTTCGGTTCGTAAAATTCAAACTTAAAATTTTAAGTTTTAAAAAAATGCTCGAACATTTTTTTCGATCGGTTGCTTGTAACCTCATTATTATATAATATACATATATCATAAATTACTGTAAAGAGCACATTAATACTTTTCGATCTTATCATCTTTCATGACCATACAAGTCAAATATCACGACACATAGACAAATAAATGAAAAAAAGTGCCCAAAAACATTTTTTTCAAATATCTCGAAATCGATGCTTAAGAAAAGAAAGAATTACCCTAAACAATACTTTTTTACGAAGGTTAATTTTTCGCAAAAAAAAACAATGCTACAAAGAAAATAGCACCCTATAAAAAGACTAAAATGATTATTTTTTTTGGTTCACAGTTGAATTTATGTTGCCTGCCTAAAGTTCGGCTGGAAGTAACATCCATGTTATATCGATGAATCGATTTTATTTTTTCTGATTATCGATTGTTTTATTTTGATTATCAAAAAATACCTCTTTATTCCTGAAACATCCACAGAAAGCGAGCGCATGTTTAGCAAGGCAGGCAATCTAGTGAGCAACAAGAGGAGTTCGTTTAAATCACAAAACATTGACATGATTTTATTTAATAACCATAATGAATGGATCTCAAATTAGTTAAAAAATTATAAGACTGCAATTCTGGCTGGAACAGAACATTTTTTGTTATTACCTCACAAGCTCTCAAAAAAAAAAGTGGTGTAAACTTTACATGTGACAGAGGCACCCCTTATGGACAGCTGAATCCCATCCTAAATCCAAAAAACCCCGATCCAATGGTTCTTAGATTAAGTCCAAATTATCTCGTTTTATGGGGTCCATAACCCATGTGTGAAAGAGTTTTTTGGATTTGGGATTCGACTGCTCAAAATCCAAAAAGGAAGCCTCTGTCATCTCTTAAGTTTAAACCACTTTTTTTTTGTATAACTTTTCTGATTTTTATTTATTATTTATTTGCTTATTTTTCTATGAAATATAATTAATTTTGAAATGTATATTATGAAAATATAGTTATCTCTTGGTTTTTTGTTAATACAATTTTATTATTTGAAAATATTTATATAACCAAACCAACGGATGACGCACTTTGAATTAAATAAAGCATTTAAAAAATTGCCACCACATGAACTTCGATGTATCGAAACATCAATGAATCAAAGCTAAAAATATTGAAAACATCGATGTAAGCCAATATCGATGTTACTCTTAAAGTTTAAGAAAAATGACTCGAAAAAAATCACCCTTTGGTTTGCTGTGTCTTAGCATTTTATGAAAACTGATTTTTTTTTAGCCAATGACGTCACAAATAACTTGAAAAACTTGCAGAGAGCAGGCCGTTCGAGTATAGAGTATAAGAAAATCTATTAGGCGTATTTGTTAAAACCTATTTATGCGTTGGTATGTTTATCTGTCTGTCCATCTGGCCGTCCGTCTGTCCCTCTGTCATTTTGTCAGTTAGTCAGCAGTTTAGTTGCTTTGTTTGTTTGTTTGTTGGTTTTGCTGTTTGGCTGCTGCTGCTGTTAACTTGGCTTGGCTTGGCTACCAAATGGGCTTTACCTAGGCTTTCTACTCGACCACCATAAGAGAGTACCTGCCATATGGCGCATGGCACGGGGGGGGTGCGCAACTCTTGCGGAAGTTGCAAAGCAAAGAAAGCCGTGACTTACTTGCTGGCTAACAGAGAGGCGGGCGGAGAGAGGGGAGACACGGAGACAGACCAAAATGACAGAGTGACTTACTTATATTTTGGGTCAAAATAATAGCGCGCACTCGTTGGCTACTCTTTTCGGATAGAGAGACAAATCTTCAGACTCATCAATCAAAACAAGTTGCAAGCCAACAACCATAAAAATTATAACTCAAAAATAAAATATAAAAAATATAAAATTAAAAATTATCAAAATAAATTGCAATTTTTCATTACGCAAAGCAAAAGCAAAATAAAAAATTGCTCAATCAACGCTGTAACTCTCTTATATTTTTTTTTTTTATATTTTTTGCCAGTTTTTTATAATATTTATGCAAGAATTTGATTTGGTTTCGTTAAACATTTGCCACTTGTCTAATGATCTGGCATATTTGGTCAAGGTCTGTAAACGAAATGCCGTTAATTAAGCCCCAACGTAGCCTCAGAGCTAATTTTTTTTTTTTGTCTACGAGCTCGACAAAAGTCATCATTAAAGCCATAGTGCTCTTAACACCCACGATCCTTTAATTGACTTGAACTTGAGACCCACACACACATACACACACACATACACACACCTTATATATAGCTATATATATATCTATAAACATCATAGAAATAGATAAGCCATAAAACGCGGCTCGAACATCAAACAATAAAACTAACAAAAAATCACCAAAAATATTTGCTTAAAATATTTACATACCAAATTTTATTTAAAGCCATAAGTTGGCGGGGGCGGAACCCGCTGATTAGCTTTAAAATAAAAAATAAGCGTAGCTAGTTAAACAAAAATGTGGCCAGCTCTTTTAAGAAAATTTTGCAAGTTTTTATTACTACTACGATTTCGGGACTCCTAAGTGGAGCATAGAGCCTCAAAATTGGTTACATTCATCGTGTTGTCATTATAACGTGATATTAGCTCGCAATTTGACCAATAATTGTTGGGTACCCCTTGGAGACATGTTTCCATTATTGTTTTGTTCCATGAGAATCAATGAGTAATGGGTTCAAAGATTCTTTAGTTAGAAGCCGCCCCTGATATGGGTTAACAGACGCTTACCTGATGGCAATTTGGCTGCCAAAAAGGCATCAGGGTTTGTTGTGGACTGCTCTTAGCTTCAGGACTCTTCCACGACCTTACCGGCATGGGTGGGCCTACCGATAGCTATACTACCCCTATCGCCCCTAATGAGCCCCCTCACCACAACAAGGTGGCAGTCCCCGAGGTTTTTAAAATTGTTAAAAAATATAAATTTTTATGCCGATTACGAAGCCACTTAAATTCGCAAATTCTTCAAAAACTTTTAGCGTTAAAGAATTAAAAAAAAAAACACCCTTTGATTAGCTGTACATGCTAGATAGAAATGACTTCTGAACTAATTTTATATGGTAGTATAGTAAGATATGGAAGAGGAACGGATTAGTCCCTTCCATCTCAGGTCAATACCAACAAAAGACCTACTGACTTCATGAGGAAAGCGGAAAGTCTTTTGTTTTAATCTTAAGGTATGGTACAAAAGACCTTTTGGTCGCAGTGCCCCACCTCTCTGTGAAGTACCCTTTTGGGAAAAAAAAAAAATATATTAAGATATACTGATTTCTGAGGGTAGGGAATAACTTTAGCCTCACCAAGAAAGATGCTGCAGATCTAGCAAAAGACATGCCTAGGGATGAAATGCTAGCTGAGTACAGGTTCAATCAAAATTTTGATACCAAACTCAACACAAAAGAGGCTGGGACCTCTCAAATCCAACAAAAGTTGTTCGCTGGTGTAGCACTTTCCTGTATCTTTGGAAATCTGTTCCAAAGCTTTTGTCAGCTCTTGAGCAACGTAGGACGCTCAATTCCGAGTTCTGCTTGCCAAAAGTGTTCCACTGAAGACGAATCATCCATTTATTGCCTGGTCGATGTGCTAAAAATTCATATTTTGAACATACAGTACCCTGCAAAAGTTTGGGGTCAGTTGGAAAATTTCATGTTTTTTGTATTTGTCGCCTTATTTGTCGGTCTTGGACCGTTTTATTTTAAATGATACATTGAAAAAAGATTATATATAAATGAACTACAAATAATATTCGCCAAAAATTGCGATTTTTCATCGAAAAAAAAAGAAGAATGAAAAACATCAAATCAGGTGGTTTTCATCAATATAGTTTCCTTTAGATTTGATGATGGCTGCACAGACTCTCGGCATTCGTTCGACTAATTTTTGAAGCGTTTGAACTTGTATTTGTTCCCAAGCCCTCTTCAGACACTCCCACAGGTGATTCGCGCTAGTTGGACGTAGTTTTCGCACCTCTCTATCCAGTTCATCCCACAACAGCTCAATGGGATTAGCGTCCGGCGACTGGGGTGGCCATTCCATGATTTTGAGTGCCCCAGCTGTTTCTTTGGATTTTAAGTAGTTAGTACACAACAAATATCGAAAGAAAAGCGTGCTCAAATCGTTATTTTACATAAAACTGGCCATTCCCAGCGACAAATAGCAAAAATAGTGGGCGTTTCACAGAATGGAGTCTTCACAACCTTGAAAAGACACGCTGAAACTGGATGTTATGCAGACAAAAATCGAACGGGTCGACCCAAAAAGACCACAGAAAGTGATGATCGGCTGATACAAATGATAAGCAAGCGTTCTCGATTTAAAATAGTGCCAGATATCAGAGCTGATATCAATGAATCGTTGCCGAACCCAATCTCCGACACAACAGTGACACGTCGATTGCATAAAATCGGATTGTATGGTCGAGTTGCTGCCAAAAAACCATTACTGCGGCTGCAAAATATTCGCAAAAGACTTAATTGGGCCAAAATACACGTTAAATGGTCGATTGACGAATGGAAAAAAGTGCTCTGGACGGATGAGTTCAAATTTGAAATTTTCGGGAGTAAACGGCGAGCGTACTGCCGCAGACAGCATGGTGAACGGCACAAACCTGAATGTCTGAAGCCCACAGTGAAGTTCGGAGGTGGTTCAGTGATGGTGTGGGGTTGTTTTTGCTACGACAGAGTTGGCGATTTGGTGAAAATCGACGGTATTATGCGAAAAGAACAGTATCACAAAATACTTCAGTACAACGCTATTCCGTCGGGTACCAGATTGATAGGAGAAGGATTTGTATATCAGCAAGACAACGATCCTAAACACACGTCAAAATTGTGTACTAACTACTTAAAATCCAAAGAAACAGCTGGGGCACTCAAAATCATGGAATGGCAACCCCATTCGCCGGACGCGAATCCCATTGAGCTGTTGTGGGATGAACTGGATAGAGAGGTGCGAAAGCTACGTCCAACTAGCGCGAATCACCTGTGGGAGTGTCTGAAGAGGGCTTGGGAACAAATACAAGTTCAAACGCTTCAAAAATTAGTCGAACGAATGCCGAGAGTCTGTGCAGCCATCATCAAATCTAAAGGAAACTATATTGATGAAAACCACCTGATTTGATGTTTTTCATTCTTCTTTTTTTTTTCGATGAAAAATCGCAATTTTTGGCGAATATTATTTGTAGTTCATTTATATATAATCTTTTTTCAATGTATCATTTAAAATAAAACGGTCCAAGACCGACAAATAAGGCGACAAATACAAAAAACATGAAATTTTCCAACTGACCCCAAACTTTTGCAGGGTACTGTAGTTCAAATGGAATGGAAAAGGGTTTGGTTGTTTAGGCTGCCCATCTATAATTGAGATCATCCAGACACCATGAATTCCATTGCGATGCCTAATTGTGGAAAATAAGAGAGACATATGAAAAAGGGGAGAATGTGGTAAGCAGGGTCAAAACGGTGGGTATTTCGAGTCACGTAAGTTCCCTCTCTTGCGGCAGCTCATCCTAAGAAACAAAATACAATAAAGTGGTACACAGACGGTTCACTCACTGATCAAGGAAGTGGCCTGGGGTAGTTGTATCCAGGACCAAATATTACGAACCTCTCTAGAAAGACACACCAGCATTTTCCAAGCTGAAGTCTGTGCTATTGGAAGATGTGCAGATTTCAATCTGCAAAAAAAACTAACATGACAAGGATATTTCCAACCTATCTGATAATCAAGTAAAGATAAGCCCATTAAGCAAAGCCAAGATCACATCAAGGCTGGTGAAAAAAGTGAGAGCATCACTGGACATATTGGAGTCCAGGAATAAGCTCAAAATAATATGGATGGATATAACAACATTCCTGAAAATGAATGATCAGGTAAACTTGCTCAGGACTGATGCAGAAACACCGCTAATCGCAACTAAACCACACTGTGGAGTTGGTAACCACATGGTACGGGACCTTCTGAGAATAGAGGAGAATAACAAACGACTGCTTCACTGGGTCGCACAGATACCAGGGCTTAAACAGACAAAAACCCTTCTCTCCGACTACAATCGTAAGAGGTTTAATGTTCATGATAACTCACAGGAAGAGCACCATGAGAATCCTGATGAGCCTTCTAAGAGGACATTGTAGGCTTCGCAGACACTTAAATAAAATTGGCATAGGGGATACTGGACTATGTCGCTTCTGTAGCATGGGGGAATAAACTTCATCACATGTCTTATCTCGCACTCGCCGGTAAAAGAAACGAGCTCCTGACCATGTATGTTCTCCCACCGGAGATAGTTGTTACCATAACAAAATACTGCAGTACATCCAGGCCTTAGCACTTTTAAAAGAGCTCTGAGCCATGAAGGAGGAACAATAGATCCACTTGGGTCGCAGTGGAGTAAAATAGCATTTAAAGCATCACCAAAAATTCAAATTACATTGATCTTGAAGCTTATCGATATAGTGTTGGGTCGTTCATGAACGAACTCACTTAAAAGAACGAAATGAAGAAGTTCTTTTTTAGTTACTTGTTCTTTGTTCGTTCTTATATTATTCCTATACAGCTGTTTGTTCTTTGATTATTCTTTACTATTCTGATTTGTACTTTGCATCTGGTTTGATCTGTTTTTTTTTAGTATGGCCACATTTTCCAACTCCATTACTGATTTTATTGGGCATTGCCTTTATAATTTAAATATATTATATAAAATGTCTCTTAAAAGTAAATATAGCACATTATGGAATAACTTTGATGCAAACAGGGCTAAAACCATGTTTTTTTTAGACAATTAAAATTAATTTCTATTTAATTTTTTGCAACATATGATTAAGAAAGAAAAACTGGCATACAAACGAACAACTGACAACCAGAAGATGATGACAATGTTGAAATATGTTCCATGCTAGATAGTTATATATAATATAATAATAAAATAAACAGCAACAATCAAATATTAGAAATCAAAGAATAAATACTACAAACCAAAAACTGCCACTACTTAAGCATAAATGCACTTGAACCAGTTATGAATTATAAGCTTTCTATTTATTTTAAATGACAAAAGTATGCAACAACTTTTTGTTAGTGTATAAATGATTCTAATTGTAGATAATGTTGTGGCGGTAAGTATAAAAAATACTAACTATAACTTTAAGGACTTTGCAGGTGTTTCAAAACGTTATATGGCCTAAAGGTTTTAAAATTTCAGAATATCTTCTGAGCTCAATTTTTATAGAGCCAAACATTTTACAGGGTGATTGAAATTTATTAGTAGTGCTGAAGAAACATCGATGTTGGCCAAGATGTTTTTTTGGTAGAATCTCCGACAAACCTTTGCAATATTCGAACTACGCTAAATCAGGAAATCCACAAAAACTCCAAAACGCTTAAGTAACAAAAAATCGTTTGCTTTGTCTATCATTGCTTCAACAAGATTAGCAAAAACTTGCCACTTGCCGCTTGCCACTTGTAAATTGGGAATTACGTTCGTTGGCCAACTGTTGACACATTTCTGGCCAAATGCTCGATCTCAAGACTCAAAAGGCAGTTTAAAGCCGTTAAAGCGAATGTCTCTTTATTTGTGTTAACTGCAAATTTGCAAGTTGCATCTTTGTGTTGCATACAACATTTGTTGCTTTTTTTGCTGTTTTTTTCTTTTTTTTTGGTAACCAGGGAGCAAGAACTTGTTTTTGGGGCCAAACAAGCATGGAAACGGGTTACGCAAAATACAACAAGTATTCATATATACCATTTGCAACAACAACAACAACCCAATTGAACTTTACGGTACAAGATTCATAAATATTGCAACATTTAAGGCCCGTTGCGTGCCACAAAATGACGCACAGTAGCAAATACTTGGATGGTCCCCGAAACAGAACTCACTCTGCTTGCTACCTTAACTAATAGCTTAAGTAACATGTTTAAGAACTTACCCCCCTTTTACCCGCTCTTTGCTTTGGTTATTGGGGGGCTTCCAGCGCTTAAAGGCATCAAATTACCGAGAACGTTACGCAATGGAGAGAAAATCCATAAGACTTAGTTTTGGTAGCAAAACAAATAGTCAGTGACTGGAACTAGAATTAGTTCTAAACTGGTTCGGAGCAACAAAGCCAAACTAAATCATACGGTTCAACGCAATAAAGATACGCTTACAGTGACTCCCACATTGTAGTATGATACGTGGATGGGTTTATTGATTCTACGACATTAGAACAGGCAAAAGAGACTTTGGAGAGGGTTTAAGAGAAGATGTCACAAAAATCTGCTCTATCATTAAAGAAAGAGCGCCGAAACCATCCTTCAGACAGACTAAGTAAAAAGCTGATTGAACTCGGTTGCCGTCTCCATATAATCAGATAATTTTAAGGAAAAAAAATGGCGTAGGTAAAGTCGTGCGCGGACGACTTTGGAATACCCTGTACCACTAACTTGCCATAAAATCCGGTTCCTTCACAAAAACCAAAAACAGAATAATTTTTAAGCAAACATTATTGACCGATCGTTCCTATGGGAGCTACATATATGATTTAGTCCACCGATTTTAATCAAATTTTGGTAGTGCTTGGGAACTCTAAAAAACTTTTGAGTGCCAAACTTAGTTACGATATCTCTACAAACAAACGAATTATCGATCTCAAAATTTTTGGTTTACTTCGATGTCCTCTGAAACACCCCTATGGGAGCTATAAAATGTAGCCCCAATATCAAAAAAGTAAAATAAACTTGTCTCCTAAAGAATAATAGAGGGTCTAATCTAATACATAAATTTTAATTTTGAAGGATTGTTTTTTTAAGAAATCGTTTTTTTCACCGATTTGATTATCACTTTATTCCAATTTTCACAAGATATGCATATATGCCAAGCTCTGTATTGAAATAAAATGGGGTTAAGTACTTTAAGATGTTCGTAAGATTGTTGCGACAAAACTTGTGAAGTAACATAAATTTACAAGCATTTTTTTTTATTAACATTATTATAAATTTCATAAAACCAACTAAATCTTGACCGATTCTTTTTCTTACTTATGTTCTTTAAACATTAATATATGAGTTACGCGATTTCTTAAAAACTTGAATTATATGTGAATAAGTCGCATAACGAGTCAAAAGCTTTTGAATGTCGAAATTGGACAGCGGAAGTAGCGCTGAATTGGCCACACGTTGAGGAGACCAAATGACAGCATCGTGAAGCAGTCCTTCGAATAGAATCCTCAAGGTACACGGTGAGTTGGTAGACCAAGAACTACTTGGAAATCAACAGTATTAGCCGAAGCAGTCACAGCTGAAGTATCTGGCCGCAGATCGGGAAGAATGGAGGAGGTTTGTCGCCGCCCTATGCCCCACCCGGGGTTGAAGGACTTGAAGAAGAAGAAGAAGAACCGGACTTCAGCCTGATAAGTGGAAATCTTTTCCCATCTCCCCGTATTACATTTACTTTCTATAACAAAAGTAAGCTATGACTTTTCAACAAAAACTCAGGCAGTAAAGATTTGCCTTCACAATTATTTAAATAAACAAACACAAGCGACGAAATAGGAAGTTCAGTAAAAATAAAAAAAAATAAAATTTTATTTTAATAAATCATGGCACAGCTACCGGATAAAGCTGCCTTTCTGGAAAGCTATGAGAAGAATCATCGCGAGCTCGGCAAGCGTCAGCGGGAGTACAAAAACGCACTGGCTGGCAACCTAAAGTCGCGCAAAGATATTATACTCGAAAAGAGCCGTCAGAATACCATCAAAAAGCTAGAGCATGACAAGGATGAGCTGCGCGCTCAAGTCTGGATAGCCAGCGGTAAGAATCATGTTAAGCAAAACGAACGTATTTTAAACCGGATCAAATGCTCTGTGGACTGTTACGAGGAACTGGAAGAGGAAATAAAAAAACTCAAGGCTGACATAGTTAATATGGATCGTGAAATAAGTCGTGTGGGCAAGGAGACATATGCTTTAAATCGCCGCATTATACCGGATAATCAGCATCAGGCGCATAAGGCAAAGTTGGACAAGAAAATGATGATATTGGAAAACGCTTTGGAAGTGAGTGTGCAGCAGGAGTGCACCTTAACAGTGAAAAATGGTGAGCTACGGGACGGAATCGTATGTTTACTCAAAGAACGCAATTCCTTCAATGAATCTTACTTGAAAAAGGTGTACAAGCTCAATGATGATAAACAGTATTTATTCGATACGATAGAGTTCGTCGTAAGAACTTTCGAGGGCTGTACCGAGATATATGAGAAGACCGTCTATATGAAAGAACATGGCGCAAAGGATCGTGAGATGCGCAAGATCGAAATGCAGGGTGCTACTCGTAAAATGGCTTCTGATGCCGATAACATAGCCTTTCTGCGCAGTAAGATGAAGACGCGCGAATTAGCAGATCTACAACCAAAGGAGTATAAGCGGCGCGAAAAAATACGTAGTAATCTTACCCAGAAGAAAGATCTGTACAATGGTGTGCTGCTGAAGCTTCTGAACTATACACACTCAGCCAGTGTGGATGAGATGATTCAAAAGTTGGAGCATCAAGACAGCGTTTACTTTTCCTTTCTTAACAATGGAAACGAAATGATTTATCACATAAAACTACTCAATAACTCTGTGGATCGCCTATTCGAGGATATAACTGCGCTTAAGGAAGGAAATGATAATAAGTATGAGAAGCAACTAAAAACTTTAGTAACACTTGAAAAGGAGTTAAGCGAAAGGAAAGAATCTAATGAGTTGTTAAAAAAGGTGCGCGATAAGAATGATCAAAAGCTACAAAATTTGGTAAATGGTATCCAATCTATATGCGAGATGGCCACAGTAGATACAGAACCCTTGTCCAAATTGTTGGGCGATCATACCAATGTAAATCTTGTTAATACACGTCGTTTCCTCAAAATGATTGAGCAACGCATGTATGAAACAGTTTCAAGCGTTTTCATTACGGAGCGCCGTTCGGAAGACCCTACTGAATATTTAGTTAAAAGCATCGAGAAGATTTGTGAACCGGTGACCGATATTAATGATATTGTTTTGACCCAAGAGTGTCCGGAGTGTGCCGAGGGTGAAGCCTTAAATACGGATGACCGAGGCGATGTTATTGCTTTAGACTCAGCTAAGCAGACGAAGAAGAAGCTCTTCAAAAAGATTTTACAGCCGGAAATGCAATATCGTTTGCATAGTCTTAGTCAGTGCCGTCTACCAAGATCTCGCATACTTGCGGCTAAACGTCAATTGTGATAAAAATATATTTTTATGAGTTATTTCTAAATAAACGTTTAATAAACATATTAAACATTTAATACATTTTTCAGTAGGGACGCTACAAAAAAAAGTAGACCGATAGGGACAGCAAACGACGCCATAATTTTTTCCGCTCTCTTGACATTTCTCTTCAGTAAGGTTTGCCATTCCATTATGGAAACATATACGGCGAGTCGTTATTAATAAAATTTACTACCGAAATTCGGAGTCAGTCGCCTTAGGCTTATCCAAGGAACAAGCACGAATATTATTGGGAACACGTTTAATACGATAATTTCTCGAATACTGTTAAATAACCTCAAACGTTTAATTTAAACATGAAACCTTTAGCTTGCCTTGTGTATGTGATAAATAAAACTAATTTGTTCAGAGTGACGGATTCACTTTTTTCCAACTCTGTTGAATACATTGTACCATTTTTCTCGGAAAAAAGTATTCCTAAGTTCTTTATCATTACATGTTTAGTTTTAATTTCAAACCTCTTCTGTTTTTATACCCTGTACCGTATGGTACAAAGGGTATATTAAGTTTGCGCAAGTCGAAAGTGTATGTAACATATAGAAGGAGACGTCGGAGACACCCCAAAGTTACCTAAAATATGATCAGGGTGAATAGAGAAGTCGATATACCCATGTCCGTCTGTCCGTTTGAACGCCTAGATCTCAGAGATAGTAAGAGCTAGAGTAACAAAACTTTCACATTAGATCCCATATTATTCCATACGAGACAAGTTTAGTTTATTTTTTTGATATCGGGGTTAAATTGTATAGCTCCTATAGAGGTGTTTCAGAAGACCTCGAAAAAAAATAAAGGTTTTAGAAGAATAATTCGTTTGTTTATAAAGATATCGTTACCAAATTTGGCACTCGAAAGTTTTTTATAGTTCCCAAGCACTGTTCTAAATTTGATCAAAATCGGTTGACTATATCCTATATCTTTCATACGACCAATAGGTCAAAAAAAAAAAAATTTTTTTGAACAAAATTCGTTCTGTTTCGTTTGTTTGTGAAGATATAGGAACCAAAGGTATTCAGAAGTCTTTTAGAGTACCCAAGCACTGTACAAAATTTTATAAAAATCAGTTGGCTATATTATATATTTTCATAGGAAAGATCGGTAAAAAAAAAATGGCGGACGTAAAGTCGGGCGCGGACGACTTTAGGATACCCTGTACCACTAGCTTGTAATAAAGTCCGATTTCTTCACAAAAAACCAAAAACAGAAGAATTTTTAAGCAAAAATTTTTTTTTGGCCGATCGTTCCTATGGGAGCTATATGATATAGTCAATCGATTTCGATCAAATTTGGTACAGTGCTTGGGAACTATTAAAAACTTACGAATACCAAATTTGGTCCCAATATCTTAACCAACAAACGAAACACAACAAATTTTGAACAAAAATAGATTTTTTGGAAGATGGGCCCTATGGGAACTATATGATATAGTCAACCGATTTCGATCAAATTTGGCACATTGCTTAAGTGCTCTAAAAAATTTCCAAACGCCAAATCTGGTTACGATATCTTTATTAAAAAACGAAATATAGCGAATTTTTCTTTAAAAAAGTTATTTTGGCCGATCGGTCCTATGGGAGCTATATGATATAGTCAACCGATTTCGATCAAATTTGGTACAGTGATTGGGAACTATAAAAAACTTTCGAATACCAAATTTCGTTACGATATCTTCATAAACAAATAAATTATTCATCTAAAACGCTTTTTTTTTGTCGAGGTCGTCTCAAACACCCCCATGGGAGCTATATAATTTATCCCCGATATCAAAAAAATAAAATAAACTTGCCTCCTATGGAATAATATGGGATCTAATGTGAAAGTTTGGTAACTCTAGCTCTTACCATCTCTGAGATCTAGGCGTTCACACGGACGGACAGACGGACGGACGGACAGACGGACATGGGTATATCGACTTCTCTATTCACCCTGATCATATATTAGGTAACTTTGGGGTGTCTCCGACGTCTCCTTCTATATGTTACATACATTTTCGGCTTGCACAAACTTAATATACCCTTGGACCATACGGTACAGGGTATAAAAACGCCCGTGCCAGTCAGACAAAAAAGCGTCCATCAATTGAGGGAGACCCAAATCAGTCTCTCACACGTCGTTCTCAAGCGTTGGGCATCTCTGTGACGTCGTTGTGCCTAATTTTGCGAAAAGATCTTAGCCTACATCCTTACAAGATAAAATTGACGCAAGAACTGAACGTATGTTCGTGAATTGGGCTGAACAACAACTCAAAATGATCCGAACTTTCATCGAAAAATCATCTTCAGCTGAATGGCTTCGTCAATAAGCAAAATATGCGTTATTGGTCAGGCAGCAATCCACACGTACTCCATGAGTCACCATTGCATCCCGAAAAAACGGTTTGGTGCGGTTTATGGGCCGGCGGCGTCATTGGGCTGTACTTCTTCCGTGATGATCAAGATCAATGATAACCGAATATTTTTGGACCGAATTGGATGATATGGACTTGGGCAATATGTGGTTTTAACAGGACGGCGCCACAAGCCACCAAAACCAAGCTTGGTGAACGTGTTATCTCACGAAATGGCCCAGTTAGACTATTTCCTGTGGGGCGACGTCAAGTCTATGGTTCACACCAACAAGCCAGCGGCGATTGATGAACTTCGTACGAATATCGAACTTGAAATTGCTGCAGTATCGGCCGATTTAGGCTTGAAAACTGTCGAAACTTGTGTTCAGCGTCTGGACTTCTGAAAGCGTGCAAAAGAAATCGAGTTCTATACATAATGGCATCGAATGTACTTTCACAGGAATAAAGAATTTCATTGATATTCAAACCCGGTTTTGTTTTATTTAAAAAAAACTTTTGTAGCGCTCTTATTGAAAAACCCTTTATTTTTTAACAACTCTTGAAACTTTTTTAGCAATATTATAGACCTAGTGGAACGCGTAGAGCAAATAGCTTTCCATGCACATATACTTTTTTGCTATGAAAAGTAAAAATTTAATCCTGAAATAATCCCAACGCTACCTCAATTGTCAAAAGCAAGGAAGCTTGCTTTATGAAAAATAGATACAAACGATGTCTCCAAAACTCTGCATGCTCAAAATTAGCGTTCCGCTGCTCATAAGTGATATATAT
>JBAMAX010004517.1:0-26296 GCA_037043745.1 Chymomyza amoena
TCAATTGTGAAAAATAATTTAAAAAGCTTAAAGTTAAAGTTTCAGATTTTGCTATGTCAAATATACCAACTCAAAATTGTTATCTTAATTTAAAAATTTTTATTTCAGCTTAAGAATTTTTATAATTATGTTTCATTTTTTGTTTAAGGCACTTTAACGTAACTTGAGAATGTACATTTTTTTGTTAATTCCGAAAATAATTTTTTAAAGATTCAAAATCTTTATCTTTTTATTTTATTTTTCCAAATGAGTAATTTTTATAAATATATTTATTTTAATCACCTTTAATAGTTTTTGGTTATTTAATAAAGCTTGTTCTTGTTTTAGGTTAAGTTATACAAAAATAATAATAATTAAAGCTTTTTTTTATATTAAATTATGCTATTTAGTTTTATTAAATTTTTTAAATAATTTTATTTCATCTAAGTCCTTAACATATTTATTATTTTTTAATTCCTTAAGCGTAACTCAATATCAGTCTTTATAAGTTCTTTAGATTTTCAATTTATATTCTTATTCTTAATTCAATAATTAAAATCTGATTTTAAGATATTTCTGGCTCATTTAAAAAAATTTATTTTTAATTAAAATTTTTTTTTAAGAGTTATTGGCCTTATTTATAAGAATTAAAATCAATGTCGCAAAAATCATATAATTTAAATTATAGGTTAATCATCAACATTTTAATTTAATTTTTTGTTCGAATTTTGGTTCTTCTTTAGGTTTTTAATCTATATATTTATTCTTAATTCAATAATTAAATAAGAGATCAACATATTTTTGGCTCATTTTAAAAAACTATTTTTTTATTAGCTTTTTTTGTAGCTTTGACGATCTCTGAGATACGGACGGATTATAATACCATATTGATATACGTAGTTTTCTAAATTTAATAACTAAAATCTATTTTCAAGATTATTTTGTGTTATTTTGAAAGTTTTTGGTCTTTAAAATAAATATTGCAAAAATCATTACAGATGTCAGTTTTTAGCCAGTGAAGTTTTGACGATATCTAAGATTGAAGGATCCCTTTGAATGATGATGATGATATGATGAAATTTCAATATAATTTACTATATTCATTTAATTAAATCAAAATTTCTTTTAAGAAATAAAATCAAGAATGTAAAAATCGTAATTGAAGGAATACATTTTTAAGCTTTTACGATCTTAGACATCGAATTGTGAAAAAATTTTGATATTTTTTTTAAACTATTAAATTTAAATCTAATTTTGGATAATTTTTTTTCATATTTACTATACTATGGTCTTACTTTTAATAACTAAAATCAAGCATTTACGATATTAGTGATCAAATTGGGCATACGGATGCATTATAAAAAAATGTTTAATATCTTTCGAATTAAATAATTTAAATCGTTTTTCAAGACTTTTTTGTCATATTTTAATAAATCTTCGTTCAATAATTTTCCTAAATCTAATTTCAAGATTTTTTCTTTGTCCTATTTTGAGAAACTTTGATCTTACTTTTAAGAACTAAAATCAAGAACGCAAAAATCGTAATTGGAGGTAAACATTTTTTGTCAGCACAGCTTTTATGATCTTAAAGAAGAGAATTGTGCATATGGACGCCTTGTGAAAAAATTTTGATATATTTTTTAAACCAAAAAATTTAAATCTAATTTCAGATTATTTTTTGTCATATTTTAAGAAAACTTGGTTCTTAGTATAATCAGTAATGCAGAAATCGTAATTAAATTTATCAGTAACTTTAACGATCTTTGCTGCTACGATAGCATTTTGATATTAAAAACTTTTGTTCTGCCACAAATCTAATATACCCTCTTGTTTGTAGTGTATCAAAATTAGTATAAATAAAATATTAAATTTGATCATAAATTATGTTCAAAGGCGTTTGAGTCGGTCTAAAAGTTGTTTTAAACAACGCCGCCTCTATGAAGAGTCCCAAAAACAAAAGCCATTTTGTTAAATATTTCTTCCAAAATCGATCGCAAACATTTGCATCTCTTCTATTAGTGACTGCTGTTTATCTGGTTTAATAATCGATAATTTTATGGCTTTCAGTTGTTGGTTGTATCCATTCGGTGATGTTTTGATTAATATTTAAAAAGCGTAACAATTTGAATTGTTATGGCTTATAGACCGACCGATCGACCATTAACAGAGCTGCTCGATTTAAGCCAAAAAAAAAAAACTATTGTTAACAGGTATTTGCCATGCAGATGAGATCATTTATGAAACGCGTAATGAAATAAAAACTAATAAAAATTTAATTAAAGCCACTTATAAATTAGCGCGTTTTAATTTTGGGAGCGGTTGAACCCAATTTCAAGGGCGCAAAATATTTTCGAACTGAGAATTTCTTATTAAGCATTTAGAAACTTATTTTTGATAAGAACATTTTTCTGGAGCAGATTTTTTCCCAAAGTGCTTAATTTATTTGTCTACATAAATGCTTGAAAAACATGATCGTAAAAGCTTCTGAGTTGAATTGCGATTTCGGCATTAATGATTTTACTCAGAACCAAGTTTCCTTAAAGTATGACAAAAAAAAAAGATCTTCTAAATATATCAACATTTTTTTCACAATGATTAAGTGTGAATTATATTTCAAAGATTTTGTCTACTAATATCAATTCTAGGGTAATCCGAAAAAGGTAAAATATCACCCAAGGCTAATTGTGCCGTGCCCATGCCAAATACAAAATTTTTACGTTAAAACTTACTGAAGTAAAACGCTAAACTGATTAGTTTTTAAAACAATTTTCATTTATCCAAAAGCTCTTTAAGAAAAAACCACAGAAAAAAGCACCCTTTGAACCCTTTTGTACAGCTAGTACATGCTAGATAGAAAAGTACTTCTGAACTAATTTTATATGGTAGTATAGTAAGATATGGAAGAGGAACGGATTAGTCCCTTCCATCTCAGGTCAATACCAACAAGAGACCTACTGACTTCATGAGGAAAGCGGAAAGTCTTTTGTTTTAATTTTAAGGTATGGTACAAAAGACCTTTTGGTCGCACCTCTCTGTGAAGTACCCTTTTGGGAAAAAAAAAAATATTAAGATATACTGATTTCTGAGGGTAGGGAATGACTTTAGCCTCACCAAGAAAGATGCTGCAGATCTAGCAAAAGACATGCCTAGGGATGAAATGCTAGCTGAGTACAGGTTCAATCAAAATTTTGATACCAAACTCAACACAAAAGAGGCTGGGGACCTCTCAAATCCAACAAAAGTTGTTCGCTGGTGTAGCACTTTTCCTGTATCTTTGGAAATCTGTTCCAAAGCTCTTGTCAGCTCTTGAGCAACGTAGGACGCTCAATTCCGAGTTCTGCTTGCCAAAAGTGTTTCACTGAAGACGAATGATCCATTTACTGCCTGGTCGATGTGGTAAAAATTCATATATTGAATATAGTTCAAACGGAATGGAAATGGGTTTGGTTGTTTAGGCTGCCCATCTATAATTGAGATCATCCAGACACCATGAAATCCATTGCGTTGCCTTATTGTGGAAAATAAGAGAGACATATGAAAAAGGGGAGAATGTGGTAAGCAGGGTCACAACGGTGGGTATTTCGAGTCACCTAAGTCCCCTCTCTTGCGGCAGTTCACCCTATGAAACTACATACAAAAAGTGGTACACAGATGGTTCACTCACTGATCAAGGAAGTGGCCTGGGGTAGTTCTATCCAGGACCAAATATTACAAACCTCTCTAGAAAGACACACCAGCATTTTCCAAGCTGAAGTTGGAAGATGTGCAGATTTCAATCTGCAAAAAAAACTAACATGACAAGGATATTTCCAACCTCTCTGATAATCAAGCAAAGATAAACCCATTAAGCAAAGCCAAGATCACATCAAGGCTGGTGAAAGAAGTGAGACATCACTGGACAAATTAGGATACAGGAATAAGCTCAAGCTAAGATGGGTTTATGGATATAACAACATTCCTGGAAATGAATGATCAGATAAACTTGCAAGGACTGATGCAGAAACACCGCTAATCGCAACTAAACCACACTGTGGAGTTGGTAACCTTCTGAGAATAGAGGAGAATAACAAACGACTACTTCACTGCGGCACAGATACCAGGACTTAAACAGACAAAAACCCTTCTCTCCAACTACAATCGTAAGAGGTTTAATGTTCATGATAACTCACGGGAAGAGCACCATGAGAATCCTGACGAGCCTTCTGAGAGGACATTGTAGGCTTCGCAGACACTTAAATAAAAGTGGCATAGGGGATAGTGGGCTATGTCGCTTCTGTAGCATGGAGGAAGAAACTTCATCGCATGTCTTATCTCGCACTCGCCGGTAAAAGAAACGAGCTCCTGGCCATAAATGTTCTCCCACCGGAGATAGTTGTTACCATAAGTCCAAACAAAATACTGCAATACATCCAGGCCTTAGAGCTTTTAGAAGAGCTCTGAGCCATAAAGGGGGTACAATAGATCCACTTGGGTCGCAGTGGAGTAAAATATCATTTAAAGCATCACCAAAAATTCAAATTACATTGAACTTGAAGCTTATCGATATAGTGTTGGGTCGTTCATGAACGAACTCACCTAAAAGAACGAAATGAAGAAGTTCTTTTTAGTTACTTGCTCTTTGTTCGTTCTTATATTATTCCTATACAGCTGTTTGTTCTTTGACTATTCCTTACTATTCTGATTTGTACTTTGCATCTGGTTTGATCTGTTTTTTTTAGTATGGCCACATTTTCCAACTCCATTACTGATTTTATTGGGCATTGCCTTTTACATTTTAAATATTATTCTATAAAATGTCTCTTAAAAGTAAATATAGCACATTATGGAATAACTTTGATGCAAACAGGGCTAAAACCATGTTTTTTTAGACAATTAAAATTAATTTCTATTTAATTTTTCGCAACATATGATTAAGAAAGAACAACTGACAGCCAGAAGATGACTAGAAGTGATGAAATATGTTCCATGCTAGATAGTTATATATAATATAATAATAAAATAAACAGCAACAATCAAATAATAAAAATCGAAGAATAAATACTGCAAGTTTTTTTTTTTTGTTGGAGGGGGGAAATCTTCAGAAAGACACCCGGGGAGGGTTGTGTCGGATTCGCATTCTGCGCCTACCGACTAAAAACCCCCTCCTTTTTGGTTGCCAACCTTTACGGTTCTAAACCTTAGTGTGACAGTGGTACCACCAGAGAGGAGGATACTGGGGTATTGACGCTAAAGCGAAGCAAGTGGATTATTGTGTATGAGGGGGTGCGTGACGCGTTATATATTAGAAATAGAAAGCTTCAAGCAACATAGTAGCTGAAAATACAATTGAAGAGATTAAAGACGCACTTGAGCAAATTAAAGTAATGATGAAGTTGCAGACTTGGAGCAGTTCTCCAAAGCATGCAAATTACTCGAAACGAAGGACTCGCCTGATGCAACACAGCAAGAGCTGTCAAACAAAATACTACCAAGTAATGACCCTAAACTATGCGACATAAAGCACTTGGCTGCTCCAGCAGAACAACGCAGCGAAATTGATACAAAAACCTATTGCCTGGCTGTGCCAACCGAGCGTAGCTCCACCACACTTCAGCCTTTGGCTATATCAAACACTGTAGACGATGCAAGCAGCATTATATCTGATAGCATGGAGAATGGCTATGCTAGTGATGACTCTTTCAAAACTTTTTATACCGACACTGATATACAACAAATCTGGAAACGCTTTAAAGTCCAAAAGGCGCAAAAGAAGTTCGCAAACAAGCGTAAACATATCTATAACTGGCGTTGTATTGGCTGGCTTAGGAATCGCTCATTGCCGAAGCGTGCTGCAAAATCTATTAAGAAACCCAACTTGGAGGACGTTGACGAAGATGTTGACGATTTGGATACTTTGTCAGCTGGCGAAAAGCTCCTTTATGAAGCTCATTTGGCAGAAGAGAAGAAGGTGAGTACTGCTGAGTTTATCAGAAATAAATACGAACTGATTATATTTGCAAATTTATTGCAGTTGGCTGAATTTTCGAAAAACTGTGAAAATCAGGTAAGTTTAGCTGAAGTCGATCGCCTCTCGGGAACTGACTGCTAGGAAAGATGGTTTAGGAAATGCATTTAAGTTTGAATATTTTGTTGTTTCGGGTAAAAAGAAGTTCAGGCTGCTACTTGTTTACTTCACAGAAGCAGTTGCTAGAGAGACAAACCCAATTTATAAAGGCACCAGAAGTACAATTTGATGTAGTGAACTGTGTCGTCAACATGGCTAGCTTAAGAAGTTTTTGGAGTCCCACACCGGCTGAAAAATATATTTATTCAGGCGCTGATGGATTGACTGACCTGGTTGAGTCGGAATACTTCAAGATCATCTCACAAGCAGGCGTTAACTGTTCTATATCCTTATCGGGTTATGCTTACTACGCAGCTGCTTTAACTACACATTATGGAAAAACTTTGATGCAAACAGGGCTAAAACCATGTTTTTTTAGAGAATTAAAATTAATTTCTATTTAAATTTTTGCAACATATGATTAAGAAAGAACTGACAACCAGCAGATGAATAGAAGTGATGACATATGTTCCATGCTAGATAGTTATATATAATATAATAATAAAATAAACAGCAACAATCAAATACTAAAAATCGAAGAATAAATACTACAAACCAAAAACTGCCACTACTTAAGCATAAATGCACTTGAACCAGTTATGAATTATAAGCTTTCTATTTATTTTAAATGACAAAAGTATGCAACAATATTTTGTTAGTGTATAAATAATTCTTATTGTAGATAATGTTGTGGCGGTAAGTATAAAAAATACCAAATACGGCTAGCTCTGCTTGAACTGTAAAGACTGTTTTAGCCAGATCTAAAGATTTGTGTATTCAGCGCAATATTTCTAAGAGCTTTAGGCAACGCATCCCAAAGCACATAATCGCATAATCTTTCTGCTTTCAATAAGTTTAGCTCAACTTTCGCTAGAAATTCTTTTTTGATTGATGATTTTCATTTTTAAAAGTTCTTACTCACGCTCCACATTAAAACCCAAACATTTTTAATGCACTTTACTCCATATATGTAAGTAAGTGCAGTGTAGAGAGATTCGATTCCCAGTTCCCATAGCTGGCGCTGACAAAGCTTTCTAAGCGCAACATGAACTCAAAAACCTCAAAAGATTTACACCTCATTATTATTGCCACACAAATCAAAATGCCTCAGATCTTGAACTTCTTTCGGCGTACCTGACATACAGATAAAGATACAGATACAAGATACAAAGATACACCAGCCAGACAAGCCCTGACCATTAGTTTTCAGTCAGCACAGTGGCAGTGGCTTTTAATACAACACAACGCAACGCACCAGCGAGGCATATCTAAGCACGGCGGAGCAGCAGCTGAGGTACCCAGAGAGGCGGCGTCTGCTTTCACCGGCGGCGGGTTCTCCAAAAAATTGTACCCGAAGAAGCTACAAATGTCAACACCGACAACGACACCGCCACCGACTGCAGACGGCATCACGTACGATGTACGACTCACGACGCACAACGCCCGCCGCGCCCAGCCTTGACCTACAGCACTGGTTTTGGGTTTGGGCTGATGCCGCCCGTGAAATGTGGTTGGAAGTGGAACCGTCGACGCGTCGTCATCGTCCGAATCGTTGGATTTGTTGGATTCGTCAGCGTTTGTGGCGATTTGAAAATAGATAGCAGTGTGTTTATATTCCTATAACGAAGCTTGCATACTCTTTATGAGTACATAAAATTTTGACTACACTGACGGCCAAAAGTTTTGAAACTCTTGATTTTGAATCATCTCAACCAAGCACTTCTTGATAGTGCTGGAAGTAACATCAATGTTATAGCGTTGCAACGATATTTTTTTTTATATTTTTCGATTATCGATCATTATTTCAATTTTCAAAGTCGGCCAACATCGATGTTGCTCCAGCACAACTTCTTGATGTTCTTCTTCTTGTTCTGGTTCAGCTGTAAGTGTGATCCTTGGTTTTATTCCAATGGGATTACGTTGGACCAATTTGTTGTCAACAAATACTGATCATCTTTAAAAGATCTTGACAAAAATAACCGACTGCTTATCGCAGATTGACGTAGATAGTTTAGATAAAAATTGTTATCTCTTTACACTGTCTTACAAAAGTTTCAGCACAGTTGAACAATAAGCTAGAAATAATGATAAGGTGAGCAAGCTCAATGATTGCTTCAAGCACAGATTTTTAATATTGTATTGGCCCAAAGCCAGCTTCCAGCAATATTGAAGAACTCATAACCGGAATATCGAAACGGTCTTATAGCCCTATTTTTATACAAAATACTGCATCATTTTTATACCCTGTACCGTATGGTACCAAGGGTATATTAAGTTTGTGCAAGCCGAAAATGTATGTAACATATAGAAGGAGACGTCGGAGACACCCCAAAGTTACCTAATATATGATCAGGGTGAATAGAGAAGTCGATATACCCATGTCCGTCTGTCCGTCTGTCCGTGTGAACGCCTAGATCTCAGAGATGGTAAGAGCTAGAGTTACCAAACTTTCACATTAGATCCCATATTATTCCATAGGAGGCAAGTTTATTTTATTTTTTTGATATCGGGGATAAATTATTTAGCTCCCATGGGGGTGTTTGAGACGACCTCGACAAAAAAAAAAGCGTTTTAGATGAATAATTCGTTTGTTTATGAAGATATCGTAACCAAATTTGGTATTCGAAATTTTTTTATAGTTCCCAATCACTGTACCAAATTTGATCGAAATCGGTTGACTATATCATATAGCTCCCATAGGACCGATCGGCCAAAATAACTTTTTTAAAGAAAAATTCGCTATATTTCGTTTTTTAATAAAGATATCGTAACCAGATTTGGCATTTGGAAATTTTTTAGACCACTTAAGCAATGTGCCAAATTTGAACAAAATCGGTTGACTATATCATATAGCTCCCATAGGTTGATCTTCCAAAAAATCGATTTTTAACCAAAATTTGTTGTGTTTCGTTTGTTTGTTAAGATATTGGGACCAAATTTGACATTCGTGAGTATTTTATAGTTCCTAAGCACTGTACTAAATTTAATCCAAATCGGTTGACTATATCATATAGCTCCCATAGGAACGATCGGTCAAAAATAAAATTTTTGCTTCAAAATTCTTCTGTTTTTGGTTTTTGTGAAGAAATCGGACTTTATTACAAGCTAGTGGTACAGGGTATCCTAAAGTCGTCCGCGCCCGACTTTACGTACGCCATTTTTTATAAATTGTTTATTTAAAAAACGCAACGAAAAATAAATAACTTTAAGTTTGTTCAGTTTTTTAAAAAAAATTACATTTTTTAAAGCTTTATTTTTATATAATAAAACGAAAGCAACGAAAAATTTAGAAAAAATCTTTTCAAGTTTATGGTATAAATTCCTAATTAAAAGAATTAAAAAATACCAAATAAACTTTTATTAAGCATGTGCAAAAATATATTTTTGTACCCTGTACCGTATGGTCGGACGTCTGTCCGTTTAAACGCCTAGATCTCAGAGATGGAAGGAGCTACAGTAACCAAACCTTCACATTAGATCCCATATTATTCCATAGGAGAAAAGTATATTTTATTTTTTTGCTATCAGGGTGAAATTTAATAGCTCCTATAGGGGTGTTTCAGACGACCTCGAAAAAAAATAAAAGTTTTTGATGAATAATTCATTTGTTTATGAAGATATTGTAACCAAATTTGGTATTCGAAAGTTTTTTATAGTTTCCAATCACTGTACCAAATTTCATCAAAATCGGTTGACTATATCATATAGCTCCCATAGGAGCGATCGGCCAAAATAACTTTTTTATGCAAAATTCGCTATATTTCATTTTTAAATAAAAATATCGTAACCAGATTTGGCGGTCAGAAGAAATCTTCCAAAAAACCGATTTTTCAATAAAATTTGTTGTGTTTCGCACTTTGGCACTTGTAAGTTTTTATAGGTCTCAAGCATTGTACCAAATTTTATTAAAATCGGTTGACTATATTATATAGCTGACACAGAACGAATCGCTCCAAAAAAAAAACGTTTTTTATGCAAAATTCGTTGTGTTTCGTTTGTTTGTAAAGATATTTTTGAACCAAATTCGGCATTTAGATATTTTTTTAGGTATTAAAGCACTGTGTCATATTTGATCAAAATCGGTTGACTATATCATATGGCACCCATAGGAACGATCGATAAAAAAAAATGTTTTGCAAAAATTCGTATGTTTTGGTTTTTTGTGAAGGAACCGGACTTTATTGCAAGCTAGTGGTACAGGGTATCCCAAAGTCACCGCGCCGACTTTACGTACGCCATTTTTTAATTAAAATAGTTTTAGTGATAGTTATTTAATTTAAAAAACCTTTTTTTTAATAATATTTTTATTTACTTTTATAAGTTTAACGAAACGTGCTACTGTTGTATTGACTGCTCAGTTGATTTGTGACGTCACATGCTCGTCTATCCAGATAAGCCTTTAAAGGCAAAATAAAACTAGTTATTAATAAAATGTAATCCAAGTTGCACCAATGTTCCGATGAAAACTGTGCAAAATAATTGGCATCCCAGAATTTTTTTATTTTAGGCGTTAAATTTAATTTTGATTTAATTATTATCGTAATATATATATTTCATAAAATATGATGAAACATAAACCATTTCTTAAAAAACAGTATACAATTTTAACCATATTGAGATCTTTCAAAAATATAACAAAAAAATAGGGAAATTAAAATCAGTTAAGTCTAAGGGCTTTTTAGTATAATACAATTTTGATGAAAAATTAGCTAAAATTTTAAAAAATCGTGCAGAATTGTAAGATGCGAGTTAACATTAATTTCTTTCTTTTTAGTTTAAGATTATTTTCAGTGTGACCATTTTATTTAGACGACAATTTATAAATATTTGCTAACATTGGCCCATTTTAGCGATATATTTTGGTTAAATAAGAACATTTCGGACTCATTTTTTTATAAAAAAAATTATACAATATTAAAAAACAAAATGTTATAGTGTCTCTAGCTTAAGATTAAGAGCAGTGTGATCATCTAATTTTTCGGAAATTCGGGAACATTGGCTCGTATTCGTGATTATATATTGGTTAAGACGAGGAATCTTTTATATAAAGAAACATAAAATAAACAGTAGATTACGGAATGGAAATCCTTTAGTAGAATATAATATAGATGGCGAGTTTTTTGTCAATTATTTTGTGCAAAATGGATCCTCAATATCTTTCATGGGGTGGATTTCGAGATACTTCGAATAAAAACATTTTTCAAGTTTATAAAAAAGTGTTGATTTTTTTTAAACCAAACTATAGATAATTAAATTACACAAGTTAAGGATACAACAGTTTATTTTTGAATTGGTAAGCTAGTGATATTTATTTGATTTATGAATTTCTTTATATATTTATCACCATTTTATCAGAAACAAGTCAAAAAATAGGAAAAAGCGGGACTTTTATGGTTTCAAAAGAATTTTATTTAGAGATATGTTGTAGATTTTAGGTTTTAGGTGTAGCGTATTTTAAATAATATATTTTTAGTTTCAAATGTAGGGTACATTAAGCAATACCTCCCAAAATCTTGTACGTTGCTTTTACCAAAATGTTTAAGCCACTCTGCTCAAACCCTTGATTTTTATCTATACGAGGTGTGCAAAAGGTAAGGCGAATAAAATTAAGTGCTCCGTAACACTTGAAATGTTGACAGTAGCATATAACATATATAAAAGAAACTTATGTTTTACGTGTTACGGGTGTTCCCATGAAAGCATCGATGAATTTCAAATGCGACTTTTGCGTGTGTTAGAGGTTGTCAATACGGAGGTTTTAAGCCTATTGCGATGTGTTTGTGTGTATTTGTTCATGAGATATACGCATTTTTATAAATATCGGTTTTTGTGTGTATATCGCCATATAGGTATACAAAAACTGGTATTGTTGTTAATCAATGTTCAAGGTCCAACATCTTTTCAAACGTATCAAGAAGCATGTCAAAAATTGAATTTGTTGGAAAATGATTGGCACTGGGATCAAAATTTCGCAGATGCTGCTATTACTGCTTACCATATCAAATACGTGTTCTATTTGCGATTATTTTGGCAACATGTTTTCCATCAAATCCACGTGAATTGAGGATAAAATATCAAGATTATTTATAAGAAGATATTTTGTTTCGAGTACGTCAAGCAAAACGTAATCCTGTGATGAAATTTACGCCGGAAGTTTGCAATGAAGCTTTAATTCACATTGAAGATCTATGCTTTGCGAAGGCTAATAAAGCATTAGGACAATTGGGAAAGCCGTCTCCTGATCGATCATGGCATGATGGATTTCAATTGAAAGAAATGCAACGAATCAAACTAATTATCAATCTAATCGTACTGCCCAGGAACGTGAAGATCGCAATGAGTGTGAAAGAATTCGATTAAGACAGACCCGTGAACCGCGATATTCGACTAATAATAGTGCAAGTTTGAATCGAGATCCAGATAAACTAACTATAGAATCTTACGATGTTTATTCACTTTAAGAGTATTTAAAAAGTTTAGGCAGGACAACGTCTGCCGGACTCACTAGTTTTATATATATAAGCATCGAAATTAGGGTACTTATTGCAAGCAAAGGACAATGGTGTTCACACTAATAAAGACTGGAAAACACGAAAATGCTTTAAAGAAAATAAGACCTTATAATTATAAAAATGTAATATTGCTATCGTAAACAAACATCAACCTATTCTGAGTATAAGACACATTTAATTATATTGTATAATATAATATACTACAATACAAATCTTAATATTCGTAAAACAATTACATATTTAGATTGAATCGTAACAGAATTTTTAAGTAATTTTCCCGGTTGGTAAAATTCAAGCTTAAAATTTGTAATTTTGAAAAAATTTCACAATTTGCGATTTGGTTTGTTTGTAATTTCAATATTTACTTAATCTGATCATATGATCATATCATATATCACTGTAAAGAGCACATCAATACTTTGCGCTCTAATCATCTTTCAAGTCGATACAAATCAAATATCACAAGATATAACATAATAACTGAAAAAAAGTGCCCAAAAACATGTTTTTTGAAAAAGCTGCTGAAAAAAAGTTTCCGATTTCGTATTTGTCGACCCAAAATTAGGCCCAAAACCACAATGTGTGTTATAGGCATAAAAACAGTACAGCAAAGAAAATATCACCCTATAAAGTGCACAAAATTATTATATTTCGTTTCACAGTTGAAATTATGTTGCCTGCCTAAAGTTAAAAATAAGATGACACGAAAAAAATTACCCTTTGGTTTGCTGTGTCTTAGCATTTTATAAAAACAGATTTTTTTGTACCAGTGACGTCACAAATAACTTGAAAAACTTGCAGCGGCTTGCCGTTCAAGTATAGAGTATAAGAAAATCCATTAGGCGTATTTGTTGAAACCTATTTATGCGTTGGTATGTTTATCTGTCTGTCCAACTGTCTGTCCATCTGTCCGTCCGTCTGTCCCTCTGTCATTTTGTCAGTTAGTCAGCAGTTTAGTTGCTTTGTTTGTTTGTTTGTTGGTTTTGCTGTTTGGCTGCTGCTGCTGTTAACTTGGCTTGGCTTGGCTACCAAATGGGCTTTACCTAGGCTTTCTACTCGACCACCATAAGAGAGTACCTGCCATATGGCGCATGGCACGGGGGGGGTGCGCAACTCTTGCGGAAGTTGCAAAGCAAAGAAAGCCGTGACTTACTTGCTGGCTAACAGAGAGTGGGGCGGAGAGAGGGGAGACACGGAGACAGACCAAAATGACAGAGTGACTTACTTATATTTTGGGTCAAAATAATAGCGCGCACTCGTTGGCTACTCTTTTCGGATAGAGAGACAAATCTTCAGACTCATCAATCAAAACAAGTTGCAAGCCAACAACCATAAAAATTATAACTCAAAAATAAAATATAAAAAATATAAAGTTAAAAATTATCAAAATAAATTGCAATTTTTCATTACGCAAAGCAACAGCAAAATAAAAAATTGCTCAATCAACGCTGTAACTCTCTGATATTTTTTTTTTAATATTTTTTGCTAGTTTTTTATAATATTTATGCAAGAATTTGATTTGGTTTCGTTAAACATTTGCCACTTGTCTAATGATCTGGCATATTTGGTCAAGGTCTGTAAACGAAATGCCGTTAATTAAGCCCCAACGTAGCCTCAGAGCTATTTTTTTTTTTTTGTCTACGAGCTCGACAAAAGTCATCATTAAAGCCATAGTGCTCTTAACACCCACGATCCTTTAATTGACTTGAACTTGAGACCCACACACATACACAAACACACACCTATATATATATATGTACATATGTATATATATCTATAAACATCATAGAAATAGATAAGCCATAAAACGCGGTTCGAACATCAAACAATAAAACTAACAAAAAATTACCAAAAATATTTGCTTAAAATATTTACATACCAAATTTTATTTAAAGCCATAAGTTGGCGGGGGCGGAACCCGCTGATTAGCTTTAAAATAAAAAATAAGCGTAGCTAGTTAAACAAAAATGTGGCCAGCTCTTTAAAAACAATTTTGCAAGTTTTTACTACTACGATTTCGGGACTCCTAAGTGAAGCGTAGAGCCTCAAAATTGGTAATATTCATCGTGTGGTCATTATAACGCTTACCTGATGGCAATTTGGCTGCCAAAAAGGCATCAGGGTTTGCTCTTAGTTTTAGGACTCCTCGACCTTACCGGCATGGGTGACCCTACCGATAGCTATGCTACCGCCGGCATGGTTTTATCGCCCCTAATGAGCCCCCTCACCACGACAAGATGGCAATTCCCGAGGTTTTTAAAGTTGATTACGATTACGAAGCCACTTAAATTCGTAAATTTTTCAAAAACTTTTAGCGTTAAAACATTAAAAAAAAAACACCCTTTGATTAGCTGTACATGCTAGATAGAAATGACTTCTGAACTAATTTTATATGGTAGTATAGTAAGATTTGGGAGAGGAACGGATTAGTCCCTTCCATCTCAGGTCAATACCAACAAAAGACCTACTGACTTCATGAGGAAAGCGGAAAGTCTTTTGTTTTAATCTTAAGGTGTGTTACAAAAGACCTTTTGGTCGCAGTGCCCCAACTCTCTGTGAAGTACCCTTTTGGGGAAAAAAAAATATTAAGATATACTGATTTCTGAGGGTAGGGAATGACTTTAGCCTCACCAAGAAAGATGCTGCAGATCTAGCAAAAGACATGCCTAGGGATGAAATGCTAGCTGAGTACAGGTTCAATCAAAATTTTGATACCAAACTCAACACAAAAGAGGCTGGGGACTTCCAAAACCAACAAAAGTTGTTCGCTGGTGTAGCACTTTTCCTGTATCTTTGGAAATCTGTTCCAAAGCTTTTGTCAGCTCTTGAGCAACGTAGGACGCTCAATTCCGAGTTCTGCTTGTCAGAAGTGTTCCACTGAAGACGAATCATCAATTTACTGCCTGATCGATGTGCTAAAAATTCATATTTTGAATATAATTCAAACGGAATGGAAAAGGGTTGAGTTGTTTAAGCTGCTCAATCTATAGTTGAGATCATCCAGACACCATGAATTCCATTGCGTTGCCTAATTGTGGAAAACAAGAAAGAAATATGAAAAAGGGGAGAATGCGGTAAGCAGGGTCGAAACGGTGGGTATTTGGAGTCACTTAAGTTCCCTCTCTTGCGGCAGCTCATCCTAAGAAACAAAATACAAAAAAGTGGTACACAGACGGTTCACTCACTGATCAAGGAAGTGGCCTGTGGTAGTTGTATCCAGGACCAAATATTACGAACCTTTAGGCAGACATACCAGCAATTTCCAAGCTGAAGTCTGTGCTATTGGAAAGTGTGCAGAATTCAATTTGCAATAGCTACCTTGACAAGGATATTTTCAACCTGTCAAGTAAAGATAAAGACATTAGGCAAAGCCAAGATCACATCAAGGCTGGTCAAAGAAGTGAGACCTCACTGGACATATTAGAATCCAGGAATAAGCTCAAAATAATATGGATTTATGGATATAACAACATTCCTGGAAATGAATGATCAGATAATAACTTGCAAGGACTGATGCAGAAACACCGCTAATCGCAACTAAACCACACTGTGGAGTTGGTAACCACATGGTACGGGACCTTCTGAAAATAGAGGAGAATAACAAACGACTACTTCACTGGGTCGCACAGATACCAGGGCTTAAACAGACAAAAACCCTTCTCTCCGACTACAATCGTAAGAGGTTTAATGTTCATGATAACTCACAGGAAGAGCACCATGAGAATCCTGATGAGCCTTCTAAGAGGACATTGTAGGCTTCGCAGACACTTAAATAAAATTGGCATAGGGGATAGTGGGCTATGTCGCTTCTGTAGCATGGAGGAAGAAACTTCATCGCATGTCTTATCTCGCACTCGCCGGTAAAAGAAACGAGCTGCTGGCCATGTATGTTCTCCCACCGGAGATAGTTGTTACCATAAGTCCAAACAAAATACTGCAATACATGCAGGCCTTAGGACTTTTAGAAGAGCTCTGAGCCATGAAGGGGGTACAATAGATCCACTTGGGTCGCAGTGGAGTAAAATAGCATTTAAAGCATCACCAAAAATTCAAATTACATTGATCTTGAAGCTTATCGATATAGTGTTGGGTCGTTCATGAACGAACTCACTTAAAAAAACGAAATGAAGAAGTTCTTTTTTAGTTACTTGTTCTTTGTTCGTTCTTATATTATTCCTATACAGCTCTTTGTTCTTTGATTATTCTTTACTATTCTGATTTGTACTTTGCATCTGGTTTGATCTGTTTTTTTTTAGTATGGCCACATTTTCCAACTCCATTACTGATTTTATTGGGCATTGCCTTTATAATTTAAATATATTATATAAAATCTCTCTTAAAAGTAAATATAGCACATTATGGAATAACTTTGATGCAAACAGGGCTAAAACCATGTTTTTTTTAGACAATTCAAACAATTTCTATTTAATTTTTTGCAACATATTATTAAGAAAGAAAAAACTGGCATACAAACGAACAACTGACAACCAGAAGATGATGACAATGTTGAAATATGTTCCATGCTAGATAGTTATATATAATATAATAATAAAATAAACAGCAACAATCAAATACTAATAAAAATCGAAGAATAAATACTACAAACCAAAAACTGCCACTACTTAAGCATGAATGCACTTAAACCAGTTATGAATTATAAGCTTTCTATTTATTTTAAATGACAAAAGTATGCAACAACTTTTTGTTAGTGTATAAATGATTCTAATTGTAGATAATGTTGTGGCGGTAAGTATAAAAAATACTAACTATAACTTTAAGGACTTTGCAGGTGTTTCAAAACGTTATATGGCCTAAAGGTTTTAAAAGCTCAGAATATCTTCTGAGCTCAATTTTTATAGAGCCAAACATTTTACAGGGTGATTGAAATTTAGTAGCAGTGCTGAAGAAACATCGATGTTGGCCAAGATGATTTTTTGGTAGAATCTCCGACAAACCTTTGCAATATTCGAACTACGCTAAATCAGGAAATCCACAAAAACTCCAAAACGCTTAAGTAACAAAAAATCGTTTGCTTTGTCTATCATTGCTTCAACAAGATTAGCAAAAACTTGCCACTTGCCGCTTGCCACTTGTAAATTGGGAATTACGTTCGTTGGCCAACTGTTGACACATTTCTGGCCAAATGCTCGATCTCAAGACCCAAAAGGCAGTTTAAAGCCGTTAAAGCGAATGTCTCTTTATTTGTGTTAACTGCAAATTTGCAAGTTGCATCTTTGTGTTGCATACAACATTTGTTGCTTTTTTTGCTGTTTTTTACTGATTTTTTTTTTTTGGTAACCAGGGAGCAAGAACTTGTTTTTGGGGCCAAACAAGCATGGAAACGGGTTACGCAAAATACAACAAGTATTCATATATACTATTTGCAACAACAACAACAACCCAATTGAACTTTACGGTACAAGATTCATAAATATTGCAACATTTAAGGCCCGTTGCGTGCCACAAAATGACGCACAGTAGCAAATACTTGGATGGTCCCCGAAACAGAACTCACTCTGCTTGCTACCTTAACTAATAGCTTAAGTAACATGTTTAAGAACTTACCCCCCTTTTACCCGCTCTTTGCTTTGGTTATTGGGGGGCTTCCAGCGCTTAAAGGCATCAAATTACCGAGAACGTTACGCAATGGAGAGAAAATCCATAAGACTTAGTTTTGGTAGCAAAACAAATAGTCAGTGACTGGAACTAGAATTAGTTCTAAACTGGTTCGGAGCAACAAAGCCAAACTAAATCATACGGTTCAACGCAATAAAGATATGCTTACAGTGACTCCCACATTGTAGTATGATACGTGGATGGGTTTATTGATTCTACGACATTAGAACAGGCAAAAGAGACTTTGGAGAGGGTTTAAGAGAAGATGTCACAAAAATCTGCTCTATCGTTAAAGAAAGAGCGCCGAAACCATCCTTCAGACAGACTAAGTAAAAAGCTGATTGAACTCGGTTGCCGTCTCCATATAATCAGATAATTTTAAGGAAAAAAAATGGCGTAGGTAAAGTCGTGCGCGGACGACTTTGGAATACCCTGTACCACTAACTTGCCATAAAATCCGGTTCCTTCACAAAAACCAAAAACAGAATAATTTTTAAGCAAACATTATTGACCGATCGTTCCTATGGGAGCTACATATATGATTTAGTCCACCGATTTTAATCAAATTTTGGTAGTGCTTGGGAACTCTAAAAAACTTTTGAGTGCCAAACTTAGTTACGATATCTCTACAAACAAACGAATTATCGATCTCAAAATTTTTGGTTTACTTCGATGTCCTCTGAAACACCCCTATGGGAGCTATAAAATGTAGCCCCAATATCAAAAAAGTAAAATAAACTTGTCTCCTAAAGAATAATAGAGGATCTAATCTAATACATAAATTTAAATTTTGAAGGATTGTTTTTTTAAGAAATCGTTTTTTTCACCGATTTGATTATCACTTTATTCCAATTTTCACAAGATATGCATATATGCCAAGCTCTGTATTGAAATAAAATGGGGTTAAGTACTTTAAGATGTTCGTAAGATTGTTGCGACAAAACTTGTGAAGTAACATAAATTTACAAGCATTTTTTTTTATTAACATTATTATAAATTTCATAAAACCAACTAAATCTTGACCGATTCTTTTTCTTACTTATGTTCTTTAAACATTAATATATGAGTTACGCGATTTCTTAAAAACTTGAATTATATGTGAATAAGTCGCATAACGAGTCAAAAGCTTTTGAATGTCGAAATTGGACAGCGGAAGTAGCGCTGAATTGGCCACACGTTGAGGAGACCAAATGACAGCATCGTGAAGCAGTCCTTCGAATAGAATCCTCAAGGTACACGGTGAGTTGGTAGACCAAGAACTACTTGGAAATCAACAGTATTAGCCGAAGCAGTCACAGCTGAAGTATCTGGCCGCAGATCGGGAAGAATGGAGGAGGTTTGTCGCCGCCCTATGCCCCACCCGGGGTTGAAGGACTTGAAGAAGAAGAAGAAGAACCGGACTTCAGCCTGATAAGTGGAAATCTTTTCCCATCTCCCCGTATTACATTTACTTTCTATAACAAAAGTAAGCTATGACTTTTCAACAAAAACTCAGGCAGTAAAGATTTGCCTTCACAATTATTTAAATAAACAAACACAAGCGACGAAATAGGAAGTTCAGTAAAAATAAAAAAAAATAAAATTTTATTTTAATAAATCATGGCACAGCTACCGGATAAAGCTGCCTTTCTGGAAAGCTATGAGAAGAATCATCGCGAGCTCGGCAAGCGTCAGCGGGAGTACAAAAACGCACTGGCTGGCAACCTAAAGTCGCGCAAAGATATTATACTCGAAAAGAGCCGTCAGAATACCATCAAAAAGCTAGAGCATGACAAGGATGAGCTGCGCGCTCAAGTCTGGATAGCCAGCGGTAAGAATCATGTTAAGCAAAACGAACGTATTTTAAACCGGATCAAATGCTCTGTGGACTGTTACGAGGAACTGGAAGAGGAAATAAAAAAACTCAAGGCTGACATAGTTAATATGGATCGTGAAATAAGTCGTGTGGGCAAGGAGACATATGCTTTAAATCGCCGCATTATACCGGATAATCAGCATCAGGCGCATAAGGCAAAGTTGGACAAGAAAATGATGATATTGGAAAACGCTTTGGAAGTGAGTGTGCAGCAGGAGTGCACCTTAACAGCGAAAAATGGTGAGCTACGGAACGGAATCGTATGTTTACTGAAAGAACGCAATTACTTCAATGAATCGTACTTGAAAAAGGTGCACAAGCTAAATGATGATAAAAATTATTTATTCGATACGATAGAGTTCGTCGTACGTACTTTCGAGGGCTGTTCCGAAATATATGAGAAGACCGGCTATATGAAAGAACATGGCGCAAAGGATCGTGAGATGCGCAAGATCGAAATGCAGGGTGCTACTCGTAAAATGGCTTCTGATGCCGATAACATAGCCTTTCTGCGCAGTAAGATGAAGACGCGCGAATTAGCAGATCTACAACCAAAGGAGTATAAGCGGCGCGAAAAAATACGTAGTAATCTTACCCAGAAGAAAGATCTGTACAATGGTGTGCTGCTGAAGCTTCTGAACTATACACACTCAGCCAGTGTGGATGAGATGATTCAAAAGTTGGAGCATCAAGACAGCGTTTACTTTTCCTTTCTTAACAATGGAAACGAAATGATTTATCACATAAAACTACTCAATAACTCTGTGGATCGCCTATTCGAGGATATAACTGCGCTTAAGGAAGGAAATGATAATAAGTATGAGAAGCAACTAAAAACTTTAGTAACACTTGAAAAGGAGTTAAGCGAAAGACAAGAATCTAATGCGTTGTTAAAAAATGTGCGCGATAAGAATGATCAAAAGCTACAAAATTTGGTAAATGGTATCCAATCTATATGCGAGATGGCCACAGTAGATACAGAACCCTTGTCCAAATTGTTGGGCGATCATACCAATGTAAATCTTGTTAATACACGTCGTTTCCTCAAAATGATTGAGCAACGCATGTATGAAACAGTTTCAAGCGTTTTCATTACGGAGCGCCGTTCGGAAGACCCTACTGAATATTTAGTTAAAAGCATCGAGAAGATTTGTGAACCGCTGACCGATGTTAATGATATTGTTTTGACCCAACAGTGTCCGGAGTGTGCCGAGGATGAAGCCTTAAATACGGATGACCGAGGCGATGTTATTGATTTAGACTCAGCTAAGCAGACGAAGAAGAAGCTCTTCAAAAAGATTTTACAGCCGGAAATGCAATATCGTTTGCATAGTCTTAGTCAGTGCCGTCTACCAAGATCTCGCATACTTGCGGCTAAACGTCAATTGTGATAAAAATATATTTTTATGAGTTATTTCTAAATAAACGTTTAATAAACATATTAAACATTTAATACATTTTTCAGTAGGGACGCTACAAAAAAAAGTAGACCGATAGGGACAGCAAACGACGCCATAATTTTTTCCGCTCTCTTGACATTTCTCTTCAGTAAGGTTTGCCATTCCATTATGGAAACATATACGGCGAGTCGTTATTAATAAAATTTACTACCGAAATTCGGAGTCAGTCGCCTTAGGCTTATCCAAGGAACAAGCACGAATATTATTGGGAACACGTTTAATACGATAATTTCTCGAATACTGTTAAATAACCTCAAACGTTTAATTTAAACATGAAACCTTTAGCTTGCCTTGTGTATGTGATAAATAAAACTAATTTGTTCAGAGTGACGGATTCACTTTTTTCCAACTCTGTTGAATACATTGTACCATTTTTCTCGGAAAAAAGTATTCCTAAGTTCTTTATCATTACATGTTTAGTTTTAATTTCAAACCTCTTCTGTTTTTATACCCTGTACCGTATGGTACAAAGGGTATATTAAGTTTGCGCAAGTCGAAAATGTATGTAACATATAGAAGTAGTCGTCGGAGACACCCCAAAGTTACCTAAAATATGATCAGGGTGAATAGAGAAGTCGATATACCCATGTCCGTCTGTCCGTTTGAACGCCTAGATCTCAGAGATAGTAAGAGCTAGAGTAACAAAACTTTCACATTAGATCCCATATTATTCCATACGAGACAAGTTTAGTTTATTTTTTTGATATCGGGGTTAAATTGTATAGCTCCTATAGAGGTGTTTCAGAAGACCTCGAAAAAAAATAAAGGTTTTAGAAGAATAATTCGTTTATTTATAAAGATATCGTTACCAAATTTGGCACTCGAAAGTTTTTTATAGTTCCCAAGCACTGTTCTAAATTTGATCAAAATCAATTGACTATATCCTATATCTTTCATACGACCAATAGGTCAAAAAAAAAAATTTTTTTGAACAAAATTCGTTCTGTTTCGTTTGTTTGTGAAGATATAGGAACCAAAGGTATTCAGAAGTCTTTTAGAGTACCCAAGCACTGTACAAAATTTTATAAAAATCAGTTGGCTATATTATATATTTTCATAGGAAAGATCGGTAAAAAAAAATGGCGGACGTAAAGTCGGGCGCGGACGACTTTAGGATACCCTGTACCACTAGCTTGTAATAAAGTCCGATTTCTTCACAAAAACTTCGATGTGTTTTGTTTGTTTGTAAAGATATTTGAACTAAATTCGGCATTCAGATCTTTTTTAAGGTATTTAAGAACTGTGTCAAATTTTATTGAAATCGGTGGAGTATATCATATAGCTCCCATAGGACCGATCGGCCAAAATAACTTTTTAAAGAAAAATTCGCTATATTTCGTTTTTTAATAAAGATATCGTAACCAGATTTGGCGTTTGGAAATTTTTTAGAGCACTTAAGCAATGTGCCAAATTTGATCGAAATCGGTTGACTATATCATATAGTTCCCATAGGGCCCATCTTCCAAAAAATCTATTTTTGTTCAAAATTTGTTGTGTTTCGTTTGTTGGTTAAGATATTGGGACCAAATTTGGTATTCGTAAGTTTTTAATAGTTCCCAAGCACTTTACCAAAATTGAGCAAAATTGGTTGACTATATCATATAGCTCCCATAGGACCGATCAGCCAAAATAACTTTTTTTATACAAAATTCGCTATATTTAAATTTTTAATAAAGATATCGTAACCAGATTTGGCATTCAAAAGTTTTTTAGAGTACCTAAGCATTATACCAAATTTGAATAAAATCAGTTGACTATATCATATAGCTCCCATATCTTCCCGATCTTCCAAAAAATCGATTTTTGAACAAAATTTTTTGTATTTCGTTTGTTTGTGAAGATATGGGAATTAAATTTGGCAATTTCAGTTTTTTATAGGTCTTAAGCATTGCACCAAATTTTATTAAAATCGGTAGACAATATCATATAGCTCCCATAGGACGAATCGGTAAAAAAAAAAGTTATTTATACAAAATTCGTTGTGTTTCGTAAAGATATTTGAACAAAATTCGGCATTCGGTATTAAAGCACGGTGAAGGAACCGGATTTTATTGCTTTTAAGCTAGTGGTAAAGGGTCTCCCAAAATCGTCCGCGCCCGACTTAACGTACGCCATTTTTTGTCATCGTTTTAACCAACTTTTCAATTCCATATAAAAAAGCACAGAAGCTTCAAAACGATTTTGCTGGTATTTCGAAAGATCATTTTCAACGTTTTTCGCTATATAATAAATAACCTTAATAAACAAAAGCGAGGTATAAATGTTAAAATGCCAGACTAACAATGTGAGCAACAACATACATATATCTATAAATTTACAGGCACTAAATAATACCAAAAAGAGCATACGCAAGTGAACACTAGGGTGACTTAGTTGCAATATAAGGTAAAAAGGTAACTTTTTAGACGATGGCATTATTAAAATTGTTGGTTTCATAAAATTTTTCACGTCTCGTTAATAGACATACTTCGTTATGATAACAAAAATATTTTTAAATGGCATCTTTAAGATATTCTCAATCAGATTTTGGCCAGAGTTTGTCGTCGGTTACGCCATAAATGCAATATTTTTAACCCTATTTTTAGCGCATGTACGTGACCAGATAAATCACATGAAGGATCCTTCCACATAACGCTAATGGCAGACTATATTATGAAGGGTTTTCGGTAACAGATTCGCTCTGAACATATGTTAAAATTATACCTTATGTCTTGTAATTCTTGCTACATACCTTCAAAATCATCCAAATTATAAGTTTTCTATCAAATTTGTTCTTATTCTTTGATTCGTTTTTATAAATATTTTGAGCAATTGTATAATGTAGCATAAAAGCCTTGGCTTACCATATATGATGGTTTCCGGTCTATGGGATCATATATTACGATTCGGTCCACCTCACTTTTTTATATTACATGCAGTTTAGTAACAATAAGAATTGATTCCGACCTAGCATTTTTGAAAGTTTTCATGTAAAAAGTATCCAACTGCCGGATGGTCCATTTAGATCATACTCGAATTTTAGGAAATAAAGCCCTGCCTTTGTTTATTGAGTAGATTAGTAGATTTGTTTAGAAGTTTGTGGTGTCTAATTAAAATAGCGTAAATTTTCACCAATTTCAACCCAGATAATAGGATGCTTCTAGTCCATTCCTGCTCTTCGTGCTATTTTTCCATATCCGCAAGCATTTATGTGACTATTGTGATATCCTTATCGAAAAATAATTGTTCTTTTTTAATTTTAAATGATTGCTTTTGTATTTGTTAACAACTCTTGAAACTTTTCTAGCAACATTATAGACCTAGTGGAACTTGTAGAGCAAATAACTCTATGCACAAATACCATTTTGCTTTGAAAAGCTAAAATTTAATCCTAAACTTAACCTAACGCAAAAACAAGGAAGATTGTTTTATGAAAAATGAATACAAACGATGTCTCCAAAAATCTGCATACTCAAAATTAGCGTTCCGCTGCTCATAAATGAGATATTGGGTCGTTCTAACTTCGTTTGATGACAACAGCTGATCTTATTCAATTTTTTCACAGCCAACTTCACATTTAACCGCTTTACATTTATAAATTCAAACAGCTGATATAGTAACGCTTTTTTGTAAAAAATTTTGTTAAATTTTTTGGAATAGTTTTTGTTTGGTGCCTTATTGAAGATGGAGGATTGAAAACAAAATTTTCGGCATATTTTACTGATTTACTTTCAAAAGGGTAAAGATTCAGCTCATTCAAGGCTAAAATTATGTGATGTGTACGGAGAAGATGTGTTAACCGAACGCCAATGTCAAATTGGTTTCAAAAATTTTGTTCCGGCAATTTCGATCTTGAGGATGCACCACGTTCTGGAAGGCCTCCCGAAGCCGATGTGGATAAACTAAAAACGTTGGTCGATGCAAATTGTCGAATATCAGCTCAGAGATTACTGAAAGATCAAATTTGTCTTAACGAGACTGTTCACAAGCACATAAAACGTCTAGGATTAATTTCGAAGATTGACATATGGGTTCCTCATGTTCTTACGGAACGGAATTGGCTTCGTCGCACTAACGACTGTGCTTTGGTTATCAAACGTCAAAGAAGGGATCCACTTTTGAAGCGCATTGTTACTGGCGACGAAAAGTGGGTTGCTTACAAGAATGTAAAGCGCAAGAGATCATGGTCTAAAAAGAATGAACCAGCTCAAACCGCTTCGAAAGCCGATAGCCACCAAAAAAAGGTTATGTTGTCTGTTTGGTGGGACTTCCAAGAGATCGTTTATTTTGAGCTTTTGCCCGACAATACCAAGATTGATTCTGAAGTATATTGTGATCAGCTGGACAAATTGAGTGATGCACTTAAACAGGAGAGGCCAGAATTAATCAATAGGAAAGGTGTAGTGTTCCACCAGGATAATGCGAGACCTCAAACAAGTTTGATGACTTGACAAAAGCTTTTGCAGCTTGAATGGGATGTGCTACCACACCAAACATATTCTCCAGACTTAGCAGCTTCGGACTATTACTTGTTCCGGACTGTGCAAAATTTTTTGGATGGGAGAACCTTTACCTCAAATCAGGACAACCAAAACCACTTGGACCAGTTTTTTGCCTACAAGGATCAAAAATGTTATGAGCGTGGAATCAATCTCTTGCCCGAAATATGGTAAAAGGTATTGGATCAAAATGGAGAATAAATAATTTCATAAAATGTTTAACACAATAAAAAAAATCGTGTTTAAATTGCAATAGAAAAACGAAATTATTTCGTGAATGACCCAACATATAA